>JAHZNE010002186.1:0-55807 GCA_027744055.1 Callyntrura sp. NNG-2020
AGAGAGAGAGAGAGAAAGTAGCATTTTTGGCCTTTTGACTTAAAACACTCAAATATTAAGCTTGTGAAACAAGCACAACTTTTTTGTTTCATTTTTCTTCTTTGCGTAAAGACACTCCTTCCCAGGGTAGCTGTTTACTAGACGTTTCTTAAACACATACACACACACAACCTCCCCCCCTCTCTCTCTCTCTTTCACTCTCTCTTATCTTTCCCTCTCATCACGACTAACAAAGAAATAATAAAAATGGCAGCAGCGGTGGCATCACTAATAGTTGAAAGTGGATGCAGCAGCGAGGTTTGAGAAAAGACTAGAGAAAGCAGGGAAAGAGCGAAGAGTACGTGATGGTTGCAGAAAAGAGCGCGAGGCCCCACGAGAGATACAAGTTGCAAAGGAGGGCAATCATGTAACTTGAGAAACTGTATGTGTATGTGTGTGGTGGTGGTGGTTTGGTTTACTATAACCAGTTTTACATTCTTCGTGTGACGACGAGGATGATGCTGGTATCAAAAAGTTTAAAAAATATGTATGAAAAGAGGAGTGCAAACTTAACAACAAAAGCAGCCGCTGGTTGTTGTATTTTAAATAAAATGCCACACTACATACACACACACACACATACAACCGTACACACTTATCCACTCACCGAGCAACAAAAGTTTCTACCAACAACAAGAACAACAACAGCAGCACGAGAAGTAGCAGTAAAGTAAGACAAGAAGTGGAAGAATTCCTTATTTTTCAAATCATTCCCCATTATTCCACCACCCATAAATATTACACTCGTAGCGCCCTCCTAAAACACAAAGGGGAGGAGGGATGGTGGGAAGAAGGAAAACTCTGCTCTCTTCTAAAGAATGTGTTTAGCGGTAAACTATAATAATAACAATATTAATTGTATGCAAGAGATGCAAACTATCCTCATATTTTTCCTTCTGTTCTGCCTCATTTTGAGTGTGTGCCTGACACCATCATTGTCGCCACCACCACACGGCTTCATGGTCATATATAAGGTTAAGGTATACGGCACTCATAATAATCATCGTTCCACATTATTCTCCTGGTGTCTTTTATATTCTCCGCTTTTGTAGGGAGGATGATGGTGTTGGCGGGAAAAACAATGTAACTAATGTTGTTTGTAAATAGGGCAGAGTGCAGTAATATTATTTATTCGCCGCACAAGGAAAAAAAAGTAAAAAATGGGGAATGTTGTACGACTAGCTTCACATAGCTTCTGTTTGTCAGTAGTAGCACTAGCACGTACTTTCACATTCGCGTTCCCCCGCTGTGGTCCACTAAAAGTGTACAGGAAAAAGGATGAAAAGTGAAAGTTGTCTGTGTGTATGTGTGTGTGTGACTTGTTTTGTTTTGCGCGGTTCCCTGTAAAAGTCATGGAACCCGGCGCTGCAGCTGCGACGGTTCCACAGTATGGCAAAATATGTGCATATTTTTCGTTTAAAAATAAAGATGAAGAGCTGCTTTATATGGTAAAAAGGAGAAATTTGAACATGACCTATTTTTTCTTTAGCAGTAAACCCATATGGCATCCTCTTTTCGAGAGTAAGCTATCTATTTCTCCAGCAATGACGCGACCTCAACAAGCCAAGTTTTTTTTTATTTTCCTTCTGTGGGGGGTAGTTACCTATGTACCATTTTTGCTCAATGATCACGCCGAATTACTTGTGTGCGTGCAGGTATGAATGTATATTTCGTTATTTTCTCCCTATTATCTCTCCCGTCATCTTTGTAAGTAAATGTTGACGTCCTTTCGTAGCATTACTTTTCTTACTACCTTAAGACGTATTTGTCGTCGTCATCGTCTGCCCACCAACAAATAGCATTACACTGCATTAGCCCTACCAAGCCACTTAGTTCCGGCAGAGGCGACGGCGGCGGTGGGAAATGCTGGAAAGCAGTTAGGTGTTTAAGCGGGAAGGTTGCATTGATGATGTGCTGCTCATGTGAAAGCCTCTTCTGTCCGTACTTTGTGTCTCCAGAGAGACTAATGATTAGACCTAAGAGGCTTATAAAATTGGAATATAAATTGTATCGTACATTTCATTCTCATCGTCGGAGTCTCCCAACAGACTACATATTTTGCCACCTTAAAAACAAAACTTTGTTTGCCCTGCGCGCTCGGAAAACTTTCCCTGACGCCTAAAACATACTCACATGCACTATTATACTTTATCTGTGAGGGAGGGAACAAGGCCTTCCAAAATATGACAAAAAATTACAACAAAGAAGAGTTTATATGGAAGCTGCTACCGTTTTTGTTGTTGTCGTTGGCGTTGATATGCCCAAGATAATAGGAAGGTTATTTCCTGTCACCACAACTTTTTTTCTGTATACACCTTCTTCCTAACAAATAGTCATTCACGCTAAAACCACATTCCTTTAAGGGTTACCTACACTTGTATATATATATTTATAGTCTCGCCTGGTAGTGTATATCTCTTGGATAACGAGAGTTGCCGTAGTGTGTACACTAACAGCGGAAGTAAGTAATACGACACTTGACGTCGACAAGCCTCCGAATATGTTTCCTCTATACTGATGTTGGCAATTTACTTTTGCTGCTGTCCCTGCTATTTTCCACTGTGGCAGTGGTGACAGGGGCAGTGTGTTTCTACCTCGGTGCTATCGCCATCATCATCACCACGACTACCGCTACCGCCACCACTACCACCACCGCTACTCTCTCTGCCCAATCTCACTTTTTCATCACAAGACATAAGAAAATGCAATTAATGAGAAACTTTATAATTTATTCTTTAACTTTTTCTCTCAAGTATGCAGATTTTTCTGAGAGATCCCACAAAAACTAGTTTCCTTCCTTTTATGCTTCTTCTTCTTCTTCTTCTTTAAGTCTCTTTCTCTCACTTTGTCTCTTGTTTCATCTCTACTTTCTCTCAGCCAAGACCGTATCATCAAGATAGAAAGCAGGCTGAACTGTCACGATGCTGCCACCAAGGCGGTACTGATGCTGACGATGAGCACGATGATCACGTTTGTTATAGTTGTAGTAGTAATGTAGGAATGTACTCCACTTAACGGTCCTCACCTTCTCTATACCAATAATGTTTCCAAATTTTGGCATTTTGTAGGAGGATGTACAATTTTTTATGGAGAATAACGATGGTGTGGCCTTGTGCTTTGTAATGTTATCAGTACCATGCTATGAATGCTATTAGTAGTATTATTAATATTAATAATAATGATATGGCAGTTTTTAACCGACATGATTATCTGTCTCATTACTGTTATTAACATCCCTGTTTGCATCATAACTTACCACAAAGCTTTTGCCAAACGTGCTGTCACATGCATTTACACCTTTTTAATTATCGAATATATATATATTTTATTTTTACAATATGCAACCAAGTGTAACCCCGTCTATATTTTAGAGGATTCCCGTTAAATATCATTAGATTGAGGAGCACTTGATCGTACATTTTATATGTAAGGATTTTCCCTTGATTAAACTCATGAAAAGTTGATAAATCGGAATAAAAACACAAGTACCCCAAAATATACCAAGACACGATTCATCTATCAGTCAAATCATCGAACGAACGAAAGCACTTTATTTTCCCAAATCTTTTACAAATCTCCACAAACCCGGGTTTTTATACAATATTAATAAAGGTAGAATTAGAATTGCTCTTCGATATTTAACAAGGGGGCACTCTCGACGTATCTTTGGTAGTGGCAGTGCCTAATGAATCCCTTACGTTTTTCTCATTAAATGAGAATTATATCAGAGCCAGAGCAAAACTAGAGTAAACCTAGCAATGTCCGAGAGTAACTCAAGAGCCTCTATAATTCCCACGTATTACTAATAATATGAGAGAGAGAGAGAGAAAGCCTGCACGCTAATGATTTCGAAAGATCTATCTTATTTTGGCTAAGTAAAAAATAACAAACCCCCACAGTGCTCCATTATATTATCTACCGGACCACTGAATACACACACGCTGATCCTCATCTACGTTTATAACGCCGTTATCCTCCTCATCAGTTCCCACACTAGTGCGCATTACAGGACAGAGGACTGCCTACGTTGTAAGTTCCTTACTGCAGCTGATGATGATGATGATGATGATGAACACGATCATGATATGATATATAATTTTATTAGGAAACTTTTGATTGTCCTTTTTCTACCACGTTAGTTGTCACACTGTATTTGCTTGAGTACCCTTTGCGATTCCAATGTTGCCTAGCTGATTGCTCATACTCTCTTTTCCTGACTCTCGCTATCAACCTATTATGAGTAGAAACAACGGAGAAACATTTTCTTTCCAAATTATTCCCTGTAAGTTTTGTCCTGTGACAGGGCAACTCTCAAAAAAGAAAAGTTGAGTGTGTACCCACCAGAACAGCAAGGAGTAACCGTATTAAAATGCAGTTTACACGAAAACATTTCGGAAACAAGAACTCCTTTACTTGAAAGACAAAAGGGGGATAATGTATTTTTATACACACTTTATCTGTCGATCAATACGACAACGTGCCTGGTGAGCCTGAGCCTGAATATACCAGGGTCGTAGTTGTAATCTATATCTACGCATTAAATGTTGTTACCCAATCCCGGTATTGAAAACAAGCTAAGGCGGATAAAAAAAATGGTGCTGTAGTCATCATCGTCCTACTTGTTCACTAGAAGATCCAAGGAGAGAAAAACCCTTTGTACACGTAAGTATGCCGTTACGCCATGTTTTAACCAATCCCCCGGGATTTTTGTATTTGGGTCTTTTGTAATATGCATAGAGCATAGAGGGAGAGAGAAGCAGGTTTTATCCCGAAAAAATGCTCATTCCTCATTAGCCACCTGCTGGATTTTGTGGAGAGAGAGAGAGAGAGGGAGATAGGAGAAAAATTACCCGGGTTTTCATCAAAAAGTTGAATGCGTAACAACGCGATATTAGTGTAACTTGAGTATAAAAAAGCTTTCAAAAACTTTCATTTTTTCATTAGGCCAACTATTGCGCGGCATATTACTTAAGTGACATTCTATGTTGATATATAAATAAGCTTAGAGAAACTACTACCCTTATCTTGGTCACGCTCACCACAGTAAAAGCCTTTCTAGGAAAAAATAAGCAGCATTTTCAAACAGACAAATCAGGACGGCGTTAAATAACTTTTTCCTCTTTTGCTCAGTCTCTCCCTTTCTGTCCCTCTTTCCCTGAAAAAAAATAAAGGTGTATGATGGAAATGAAGAAAAAGATGATTATAATAGCACAGCTATGTTTATAAGTGTTTGCCACTTTCCAGCAAAGTTTGGAGTAGTACACTTAAAGCAGCTAGCGACAGACAAGTTTTTATGTGACACAGTGGTATGGTGGATGATGAGAAAATGAAATGAAAATGAAATCTCTCACTTTCTTTCTCTCTCTCTCTCTCTCTCTCTTTCCCTTTCTCCTCCTTTCTCTCTTGCAGTTGCTCCAGAAAATGGGCAAGTCTCGTTATAGGAATACGTATCCACATATTTTTCCTCCAGTCAAGTATAGCCGTGTGGAACTCCTGGAACTTTTTTCGGGGGGATTGTAGGACTACTGCTGGTGCTGGTGCTTTTGTACCAGAGCAAAGGTGCAAGTTGCCGGAAAGTGAGAAGATTTCCCAAGGTGTGTATATGCATAAATATAAGCTAGTTAGCACACTGTATATTATTAGGGAGAAGATGAAAAGATGTTGGGGAAGTGAATGGTGTTGCGTACAAAGCAAGAAATAATAACGTACTGATTCTCCGGAATTCTAGAAAGTTTCCTATCACATCTCCACGAGTGTTGTTACTATTAGTGTCGCCGTATAATTAATATGACACCTTGGTCTGTGTCTCACCGAAGTGTGCTTCACTAGAAAATAATGATAATACCTATTTATTTTTTTAAAACAAAAAAGAAGTAACAGTGATTTTAGATTGCATGTTTAATGAAGTACTTGTCCTGAGGAGAACGAAAAACTTGAACAGGGAAGAAATGAACAAATCCATCCTTTTTTTACTAGAGATAGGGGGAGCAAAAAAAAGTTTACGGGAAACTAAATGAAACAATTTATTCTCCAAAAATCATAATCATCTCAGAAATTGTGGTGGTGGTGGTGGCCGTGATGAAAAAAATGAGAGTGTAATATATTTCTTACAATAAAGTTGTTCAATTTTCGAGAGAAAGTCTACTTTTAATTGAACAACTTGGTGGACAACTGGCAATTTTTGGGAAGGATGATGTGCCACTTGCAGTAAAAGTAGTGTGTGGCAGCAGCCGGGGTTAAAAGGTGGCTTATAAAGTAATAAAAAGTCATAAATACGTAATTATGAAAGAAGATCACGTTCCTCTCCCGTTCTTATTTGCAATTACACTATTACTCTGTCGTCGTCAATTATTTTTACTCAAAGTAATAATAAGCACCCATACACACACACATACATACACATACATGGCAAAACAATAAGAACTGAATTAGTCGATATTTAAGTTGAGAACTGCGTGCATGCCCTGAAATAATGAGCATCTGTATTCCAACTTTGTCGCAGAGTTGGAGCGTGTTATTCCGCTCTGGTAATTGTTTCAAACTTAATTCCAACTCCACTTTAAGAGTTTGTTACATAAAGAAAAAGAAAGAAAAAGGGCGAGGGGTGAAGGAAAAAAATATATCGTGCATAAATATTCCGCATCCTTTCAGCTACACGCCTGCTGTGCCCGGGTGTGTAGCTGTGACAATTTATTACTGAAGGTCACACACACAGTGTAAGAACTGTGGAAAACTCAATAACTAGTGCGCAGTAAATTTTGCACGCATTTTACTCATTTCAAGTTCTGTACTCACTTATTTGTTTACAGTAGGGTGAAATTGGAATTTTCGCCGGGTTTGGAGTAAGAACCCCTCCCCACGAGTGCCCAAGTAAAACAGAGCGGGTGTATGTCACTAGAATGACTTGTTTTGTCACAACAACGCCGACGGACGATCCTAAAAAATATATCATCGTTCTGGTAGTTGTTACCGGCGTCAACACTATCACTGTATTAGCTATGCGAACCCGCATATCTTCTTGATTGTGCATTCATCAGAGTGTCAAGGCTGATTTCCCAAGTCGTGCTCTCTAGACTAGATGGGGAGAAGAGAGTCTGTGAATTGACGTATTGATTTAACTTTCATAACCAAAAGGGAAGGTTTTGACATGACATTTCATATCAAATGCCATTCTTCTCCCAAAAGAGAAAGCTGAAGAGAAAGTGAGTGCGGGAGAGGGGGCAAAGAGAGAAAGAACAGGAGTCAAAGTGATTGTTACACTACAGTAGCTCCCCCGACAACGAATGCACTGCGATATTTTCAACGTGAGCTCAATCATCCGTTCTGGCATTTTTTCTGGCGGAAGGGTTCTCCCGTCGATAAAAAGGAGATGAAGAAGCAGTGAGCAGTTAATGCGCTTTATACACATACAGATTCCACCCTTGTAGGTGTGAGTAGGGATATTAATAATAGTGCAAGTTCGGGTATGCAATTCCACTAGTTACTAGTCAAGTTGAGGCGCTACATTCTTTGCAGGAGCGTTATCCCGCGTTTCTATTTACGTGTCCCTGTCTGTAACACGTTTGTCACTATCTTGTTGTTGGTAGTAATACTTGAATACTACAGGAATAACAGTGCAGTGGTGGTAAATAGAAGGGTAGCTGTTTAATAGTATTAGCAATAGTGCACCGCCGCCACCATGAAAGAAAATGACATGCTTGTAGGGAAGAGCCAGCTGAGCTAAAACACAATATCTTCCTTTCAACTTCATTTCCATCGTCTTTGTCCTCCACATCATCACCGTCAGCAGCAGCATCATCATCATCGTCGTCGTCTTTTTTGTCGACGTTGTCGCCATTGCCGAATAGACTCACTTTCTCCCTCTTTCTCGTCTTACTTATTCTGAAGTTGTATTCTCCAGTGTTGCAATGCCCTAACGTAATATAAAATGCGAGTGACGAATGGAGGGAGCCGGGCTTGTCATAAAATTTCAATGAGCGCAACACCGGCTGACACAGACTCCTCGTCGTTTGCTCCTCTCTCCAACCTTGCTTACCTATCTCGTATCTTGTCTACACGGAGCCTCCTCTACATTTCAATGCGAAATACATTTCCAATTTATGTACTTTGTGTATAGTTGAATATTCAACGGAATCCTCTGAATTATACGTTATCATACATATATTATTTATGTACATGGGCACGTGTATACATAATAGATGAACATAACCTTAAAAAGATTATTCCACTCAACCTACCAAAGTCCACATTTCAGGCCAAGCACGATGACAAAGACGACAACGGCGACACAAGCAGCAGAAGCACAAACGATGGCAGGAATAGAGAGGTTTTTCGTAGAAAGTATCTCTATATACTAGCTGACTTGCATGCACACAAGAATAATTTGCTTGGCATTTCAAGGTGCAGATATATGAAAACCTGGTCTACGTAAATCCGTAGGAAACGTAATTTCTTCCCTGTCCAGATGAACGTGAAGGAGGAAAAGGAGGAAGAGAAAAAAAGTGGCCCCGTGAAATATTATGCATTTCGAGGCTATTTCGTCAGATGTACACGCAGCAGTCAGCGGCAACAACGGGGTTGTGTTTTATAAGGAGGTACGTTCCTCTCTTTGTACCGGCCATCCTTCTGTAGGAAATATTGCACGGTGAAAAGGAAGAAGAGATAGAGAGAGAAAGTATGAGCTTTGTCTCTTCGTCTGTCTATAGGCCAGGCGCTTTCTTATTATTATGCATAAAAAGTAAGGAAAATGTAGAACACAATTTTACTCTTTTGTCGTTGTCGCTCTTTTTCATACTCATTCCCGTTCGATCTCATTTCTTTTTTCTGCTTCTCTTTCCCTCCTTCCCCCTCTACATTTTTCAGCGTGTTAAAAAATATGAGACGAAAATAGAAAAATAGGTAGGCGGTGGTCGTCGCCGTAGTGATATGATGATGTACTGACAATCTTATGAAAATCCACCTTATCTCCGTGCAATCGTCGTTGTTGTCGTCATTGTCGTTTATCTTTTTTTCCTGGGGAAGTAATGGAAAAAAATAACTCAGAAAAAGTAAGTGGGTGGAAGCCTGAGCAGGAAACATGGATGAATAATGAGTTTTGTAGGGAAATGTCGTTGGGATAATATTCCCAGCAAATTAAACTTTTTTTCCCGGTGCCATCATCTTATCTTCTATCCTGTGTTATAGGGTCACCAGGTACTGCGCAATGACACAGTGTAACGCTTGTACAAATACACACACACATACGTGGTGGAGTGTGATGTCAGACACAAAAAAGATGCGATGAGAAGGGGGAATATTAAAAAAATGTAGCAGAGGCGCGCAACAAACAAAACTACGGAATATTAAAGTGTCACCAAATAAACTTGTTTATTTTTCTCTCAAATTCTCTCAAAAAGTGGGTAGCAATAATAACAAAAAAGGGAAAAGTATGAAAAATATGATATTTTTTATACTTGCCACATATTACAAGGTTTGTCGTGTAAGCGAACAAAAAAATATGTCATCGTCGCAGTTATTTGGGAGCCTCATCTCAAAAATTATGTTTTTCATTTACTGGGAAAGTAAACATTTTTACCACTACTTTTATCCTTTCCTTCCCTTGATAAGGTATTCTCTCTCTCCCTCTCCGATGGCTTAGCCAATAAAAGGGTGGCCTGCTCCGTTGGACTTGACAGCATATCGCGAGCAGTTAGAAAATATTTCAGGGACTTTCTCTTTTTTACTTGTCCTTTGGCGGACTTGACTTAACTTCCGGTAGAAAACTTTCAATGTCATATAGCAGTTCACATTGAAAAGCATGAAACAACTTCCGTTATGTGTAGGCTCAGTCCTGGGGAAAACGACTTATTCAAATCAGTGTTGACAATTCTAATCTCCTTTTCACTCATTTTTCATGTACAATCGTACGTGCATTGCATTCTCCTGATAAAGCAGAGGATAGAAAGAGAGAAATTTTTTCCGCTTTATACTATGACTCTGTACCCAGTAAAGCTCATGTGTCATTACTTGTTTCTCTTGCCCCGTTCCATTTTTACTTTTCCTCAGTACAAAAACAGATTTTCTTTCATCCCCCTCCAGCGGTCCACCACCTTCTTCCCAATTCCCAGATTTTGGAGTCTTTCATGTTACACAAGTAAACACATTTTCTAATACCCACAGATTTACAGAGTATGAAAAAATATTTACGTTTCACGAGAAGAAAGATGAGAGGAGGAGGGAAAATGATGGAAACGGTATTTTCTATTGATTTTTTCTAAGAGAAGGACAATTTTAATGGTACTTTTCATCTCCCAAAAAGGAAGAGAGAGCGCGCGCGAAGAAGAAGAGACAAGAAACAGATGGATAGAAAGTCCAGAGACATTTGCCAAGTAAAACATTTTGATTTGAAAAAAACATAATCATTACCTTCCAATGACATTAGGGATGATAAAACATAAAAAGAGCACTTTTACTCCACAATTTCTCTCCTCTCTCGCTACAACATATTTATTTAGTTACCTTTTTTGTTTAGTGGAGCCTCGGATACACTTTCTCCATCTCTCCACAAGTTTTATTCCAACTTTCATTTAAAGTAAATTCTCTCATCTTCTTCTTGTCTCCATCAAAGCCAACTTTCGCACAGCATCAAGGTCTCTCAATTGCTTTTATCTGTTGTGTGTAAGGACAAGTATGACGATTGACGATAAACTATAGACAAAGAGATAGAGAGAAGAGAGGGGTTATGAAGGAAAACACACACGGTCTTGGTTACTGCCTTCTTTTCTCTCTTACACACTCCATTATGCGCTTGGAGAGTACACAGCAAAAAAATAAAGCTCCGAAAAATAACTTAATCGAAGTTGCCCATCAGAGGCCTCATTCCGCGTTATCTGGAAAGCGGATGTACATCTCTGGATCTATACTTTTTGTATATCCTGCCTCTCTCTCTCTCTCTCTCGCTGCTTTCAGCTAGAAAAATAGTTTTCATTTTCCTTGCGGGAGGTCTTAAACCTTTGACGACGGGAACACATTTTTCATCTCTCTTTTATTCCTTCCCTTATTTCCTCTCAAGTGATTTTTCTTCTGATTCCGGCACTGTTTATTCATCTTTCTTCCCCTCATTTTTATGTATACATGTTTGTATTTTCGGGTCCTCTTGTCAGAGACTGCCATTGTGTGTTTATATCAAACCCAACGTGGGCTTGTGTTTGTACGCGTGTGCTCGGGGTAGTGGTGGGCAGTGTGAGTGTGTGTACACTACCTATTTCAGATTACGGCGACTTACAAGCTTTCAACGGTGACTACTACATGTACCTCCACTTTCAATTCAATTTCTTTCCTTTTTTACCGGAAAATAGGCACATTCAAGTTTTTTGCAAGGTAATCACACTGTCAAAACAAAAAGTCTCTTAAGAACAGAGGGATTCTTGAAGAGACGGGCTTTACTCCTATTTTTTTATGCTGACCCAACTGACAAGAGAGAAAAATGTGCTTTGATCAATATAATTTTGGAGGATTATCAATTATGATTTATTGGTCATCCTATAATCTCCTTTACACTTGAAATTTTCATCACCGTTCCATACGAATGTACCTACCTGCTAGTAACATGTTCGGGTCATTCACTACCCACTGTTTCGTCCCGAATAACTTTTTCCGCTTCTTTCTATTCAGCGTGAGTGTGCCTTTTGCAAACTCTGGCGTGGTTATGTCTTATTGAGTTCTCTGTGTGGAATTTTCTTCCTTCGTACTCCTCAGTTGACCAGTTCACCATCTTTTTTTTCTCTCTCTCTGAGAAAAACCATTCATGGTGTATATATTCACGTACTACGAGTGAGTATTCCCTCTTCTCCTACCCCCACCACCACTAGATCATCACATCAGCCACAAAAATGACACGCGGCTTGAAGCATATGGAGTAGAAAGCCATTTTCTATTTTTTATTCACCGCTCAAGCATTTTCTCACCTTTTTCTTCTTAGTTTTCCCGTTCCATATATTTTTCTAAAGGGAGTATTGATTTACTTTTGCATTTTTATGGCTTTAGATGTGCTACTGCTCCTTCCTACCACACACAGCTGCTATGCACAGTGATTGTGGCAATGATGATGATGATGATGATCGTAGACTAGCAGTAGCAGCAGCAGGAAAGGTAACGATGTAGACAAGGTTCTTCGGACTTGCTTCTTTCCTTTAAAGCAAGAATCTCCTTTCTCCGTCTCACTCTCTATGTGTCTTTATGCACCAAAGGGGAAAACGACAACGCGAAGAAATATACTATTATTACTACTACACACACTGCACTGGTATCACCACGACCAACAAAACCTCAAGATTTTTTTTTCTTCTCTAACGTTTCTCGCTGATTTTTCAGAAATGAATCCATCATCTTTTTTCCTACTTTTATATTTGCCATGGTAAGCAGCATAAAAAAGAGAAGTGGTGGTAGTAAGTAGGAAAAAGCACTTTGTCTTCTTTCAAATGCTTCAGGTGCGCCTTGATTGGACTTGCGAACACAAAAAAAAACTTCTTTCACCAACACACTAGTCAATAAAAATTGTATAAGAAACCCTACTTTTGTGTGTCGGAATGTGGGCGCTTCTGTTAAAACTATCATTTATAACGTAGGTAGAATTCAGGATTTTTTTATAAAGTTTCCTTCTACACCGTATTCATCTTATTTTAAACCCTCTTTATTCCTCATAGACCCCAACCCCATTTTGTAACCATGTTGTGCAATTTTCATATCAAGAATAGAAAGCAGGAGAAGAGAAGGGGAAAAAAGGAATCAAATAAAACATATTTTCCTTGGCAATTTTTCCTCTCGCCAGCTTTCTTCTTTTTTTTTCTTCTTTCTTTTTTCCCCATTCACCTCTCTCATGTGCCATATCCATTTTTATTATATGTTTCACACACACACAAGCGCAAACACAACTCTTCACTTATGAGTTGTTTCCTTGATGAGGCTCGTCATCATGATCGTCATCGTCGTCGTCGTCGTCGTCAGCATCCTTACCAAGATGAAAACATACAAAAGTATGTTTAACTTAGCTCCAAACAAGTTGTTCTTTTTTTTTCCTTTTTTCACTTTTGTGATTTCATTCATTCCATTATGCTTCCTCTCTTCTCTCGCTCTCGCTCTCTCTCTCCTATTCTAGCCGTAGTGGGCTCACTAATGAAATGGAATTTGATTTTTGCTCCTTGCAAATCTTGAAATCTTTCGAGTACCTGAGTAGGCACCTAGATGTGTTTTGTGCCTTGCTAACAAGCCTGTTTCTGAAGAGTGTGCCAACAAATTGTAAACTTTCTTATTTTCTGCCATATCTCTGCAAAACACGTAACTAATTGTAAAGAGAGAGAGAGAGAGAGAGAGAGAGAGAGATTTTCCAAAAGCGTTGAGGTACATGCTTTCCCTTTGGGTACCCATAATGGGAGCCAAGCCACTCCGTATGTATTTATCTGACCTCAATTGTACTTCGAAGCCGTCGTCATTTGAGTTTCGACAAGTAAAAAGGGGGCTATGTGTCTTGTTTGGCTATTTATAATTTTCCGCTTGATGCGTGTATAAAAATTAATATAATTAAAAGAATGTTTCTACGTTGTTGGTTGAGGCTGCGTTACACACAAAAATAACAAGTAGGTAGAGATAAAAACGGAGAGCACCACCACCACCACCGACGTCTTCCCGGCGTCTTTATCCCTTTTTATTATCCCAAACTTCTATACACTATATTTGGCACAAACACATTTACACTCACCGTCAGCACGACCACACGTATTTTAACAAGGCCACTTGCAGCTTCTACAGGGAGAGTAAATCTACACTTTTTTCGTGATCTTTTGAAAAGCAAGCTTCATTATACCCCGAGTATTCCTCATGTGGCTTGATTGTCAGCAGCAGTTTTGCCTCTCCGTCTCAAGGAACTTCTCCAGAAAGGTATAATAATTTTGATAGATGTCCTGAGCACGCCACACACTCAAATGTTATTACAAATACCATATTTTCAGGCCTGTCTGTGCCACCCTTGCTACGACTCTACTGTTGATGACGATTATGACACTATGTATGTATTCATGTATGCATGTATACATACAATTGAAGAAGCATATTACAGAGAGAGGGGGGGTGCAAAGAGGTACCAGTAATCATGTAAAAATTCCACAGAATGAGAAAAACGACATGATTTATTCTCTCGTGTGCTAAATGAATAACTATTCATGTGGGACTACCATATCTTTGCATTAAAATAAACGAGAGGGGAGATAAGGATGCTAAGGCGGGAGAGATAACAAGGTAAAGCAGAAAGTGAAGAAAGAGAGAAACAGAATAAATGAATGAATGATTGAGTAACGGAAAGGGGAATTAGAAAAGAATGTTCAGTTTCTTCTATAAAAAATGTGCTCCTCTTCATATCTACTATCCCATCAATGGTACCTCCTGTTGTACATGTTAGCTTTTTACGATCATCTACTTACGCAGTTTTCCCATTTTTGGTTGTAATGAGCTAGTAAGCGTCTACTTTTGCCCCGGTTGTTAAACAGACTACTGGGGTATGTAGATCTGAAGTAGGCGTTAAGTTATATTTCCTGCCGTTTTTTATTCCAAACGAGTGGTAAAAAAATATACCGTTCCTTCGTCTCCTGATTATAATTCGTATGTTTGATGCATCTACAGTTGGTTTCGTCTGCTGACGACTGCATTTACCTTATTTTTAAAAGTTGCAATATTTCGGGGGTGACTGTTCATGATGCTGCCTGCCACTCTCTTCATTTCCAACTTACTCGAATGCACTCTTTAGTTCTTCATTAATTGGACTCCTGCTGTCCTTTTTATCATGATCATGTCACCTTTTCTTGCATTTTTTCCAAAGACGTTTCCCCCTTTTTGTAGTCCAAAGTCTTTGTATAACTTTAATGAAGTGGAGTGGGAGGGAGTAGTACGCTCGTGAAAAGTGGTAGCTGTATTACACATTGTTACATGGTGATGGAAAACGTGTATATTTGTCCAATACCTTTTGTTTCCAAGTCGCGTGCCATAGTTTAGCCATTTATACTTTCCGGTTTATGTATGTACTCTGATAGGAAGCCGATTTTACTTGTGTGCATACGTTGTTGCTTTTTGCGTTAACTACAGTAATTGGAAAACAGGGCTTTTGTATTAAAATTTTTATCCTGCCAAAATATTTATAGAGTGCAACGACAAAAAAGGGAGACATTAAAATGATTCTCCATTTATTGCGAATCTGTTAAACAAAAATAGTTTAGATATGCTGTTAAGCACATGCATCACGCTATTTTAAACACATAATGTTACTTATTTTAATTCAATCTCATTCCATTATGCGCATTCATTATCCATACTTCATACATACTCTGATAGCAGAAACTTTTCCCATTTACGATTATAACTTCTGTGTTCTCCATCTCCTGTCCAAGACGGGAGGCCCCTTTCTCATTTTGCGCTTGGCAAGCAATCCTTTCATTTTTGCTACACACTGTGTGACAACGTGACATGCTATTTTTCGCTGTTGGTTAATTAGTAAAATATGTGCGCCTTTCTTTAGCAACCTCATTTGCAATTCAAAGAATATTCTAATAGGATCTTTTCATTAATTCCTAATGTGCGTAAAAAAGGGACGCATTCCGGTTCAACTTTGCTTAAGTCGTTACCTACACAGACGTCAACGACGATGACGCTTTCAACAGTTTTTATTTAAACAGGTGAGAAGCGCCACGTTATAAATAATCCGCTGAAATAACTTTTTTACAGAAGGAATTTTCATCGCCTTTTCTTGCTGAAAAAGCGTCTGCAAAAAACTCAATGTAACATAACCCTGTAGAAAGTGTGCTACCGACAGGGAAAATATTTATTATAGAATTTACTCCTAAAAGGATGACGCATTGCACAAAGTATAAAAGGATTTCAAGTGTAAAATTTCAAAGGTTAAAGAGCATACTTGTTTTCGCCTTTTTGGCTCTCGATCGTCAAAACCACCGCCAACTAGGATTGCCCTTAAAGCCATCAAAAGTCTATTCTTTAACACCCCTTAATTTCCAGCCACTTGCTACTCATTTTTTTACCCACTGGAAAATATAGGAAATCTGATGTAGAGGCCTCTCCATGCCCCGTACAAAGAAATGTGTGTTGTGACACGTCGTGTGCATTTTGTTAGAGCACGGGTGACGAGAATTATTTCAACTATTGCATTTTCTACATGTTCCAGCGTGTTGTTTATTTCTATTCCTGTCTAGTGTATTTATTGTACGCTCTTGTTGTGTAGCTACAAAAATACGTTCTCTCTTTTCTCCTGCAGTATTTCCGGATTGAAAAACTTGCTTGGCTTTATTACACAATCAGAGTGTGCAACGAACTGGTTGTTTGTGAAGAAGGAACGGATTTCCTTGAATCGAGATTTGCTAAAAGTTTCTTCGTTTTTTACCACGGCTACTCTGTCAGAGCTGCCGTATTATCGCCGTCGTCACTCATACAGTGCACTATACATTACTCACAATGGGTACTGGTGAACAGTAAATAACAAAACCACTTGATATGTTCTCACAGAATGTCAAGGATTATCTAATTTATTTTGATTGTTTAAAATAAATAAACCTTTCTAGGGCACTTTAACTATGTTCTCCTGTGCATTACTGCTATTACCCAACCTTGCTTGGTTTATTTACGCATTACCTGTATATTAAATGGGCTGTACAGTGGCCCTTATATTTTCCAAAAGAGCATTGGATATTAAAACTTCAAAAAATTATGTTTTTAACGTTCCCCATCATTTTTGAAAATTTAAATTTATTTGGTTATTGTACTTCCCACCAGCGCCCATTGTAAGTTGTTTGCTTAGTCATCATAAAGGGAAAAAGTGGAGCAGGGAAATAAGTGAAAAGGAAAGTAGACGTAAAAGCAGATAATGAATGTATTTTTTTGTTGGTTTATCCCTTCAATTTTGCTTTTATTTCTGAGAACAAAGCTTTACCATGGGATCAGAAAAAGGAAAAAGGTTGTAGAGTGCTTATACGTGGAACTCGAGAATAGAAGAAAATGTTTTCAGTCACGACGATGATAATGTCAATGAGGGCGACGATGAGGGCACGCTATTTACAAAGTAAAATTAAGATGGCCCCTGGCCCTATTCTTCCTTTTTCTCTCGTCCCCACTGTTTTGCCAACGGTCATACAAAATAGAGTTGCTATCTCGACTGGATGTATACACATTTTGTTGATTTTTTCCCAGAATCAGAAAAAACTTGAAGAAAAGAGGATTTGGTGACATGGCAAATTACCAAAGTTTGCGTACAATTTAAGAGGTAATATCCCAAGGAGAAAGAGTGCCAGTATTGGTGTCCGGGCACCTACACAATACATAACTCCCGTTCTGATGAATTTCATGAATGAATGATGATATCAAGCATTTTTCGTAATAGGAAACAAGCTAAATGTTTTATGTAGAATGGCGGTGTGAGTATCTCTCTACATGTGCCAGTCTGGAACTAAACTCCTTTTGTTACTTCTCGTGAATCACGACGGAATCGACGACGCGACAAATGGAAACCCTGAGGAAGCTTACATGACAGTTGTAGTGGGTAGGTTTCTATTCGCAAACAAAACTAGCGCGTCCTTCTGTCGCATCGTGTCCTTAAATCTGAACTTTTGATTCCGATGAAGGAGAGAGTTGGAAAACTCCAGAATAATCGAGAGGAAGACATCCTTTGATCTTTAAAGAGAAAAGTGCCTAAATGCATGCATTCAATTCTTGTTGTTGTTGCACACATCCGATGACGATAATAATAATAATAGTAATAAGAATGATGATGGGTTTAGCATCATGATCCTCATCATGATCCCGCTTTTGTAAAAAGAAAGACGACTAACAACTCTACCTTAGCAAGAGTGGTTATCGCTTGAGGAATACACTTTCAACGAAGTTGAAAGACGTAAATAGACGTGCTTGTGGCATCGTGGCTGCGATAATGATAAAATGACGTATGGTAGTGGTGTTGATATCTCCACTTGGGCAAATGTTGGCTCGTGTGCGGATTCCATATTATGATGACCATGAGTAGTGGGGAAATTCAAAAGAATGGGAGTCTATAGCGGTTTCTACTGTGATCATGGGGGAGAAATTTACCACTGCTGCACTGCTTTGATGAGCATGTGATGAAATGAGGAAAGTGATGATGATAGCAAGTTTACGATAAACAGGGATAGCATCCCCCATTAATATCTTGCCACAGTTGTCAACACAACAGCTGTTGTTACTGGCCCAACTAATTATCAATAAAAGCTGTGCTTGTGCTCAAGTAGGCTGTCCAACAGGAAGAGTGACATTGGTTGAGGAAAGAGAGAATTATATTCTCGTTGGTATCATAATCGTAGGGGAAAATCATCACAGTCATATCGTGCTGTTTGACGTTTGATATAACTAAATGCAATTAAGTTAATTAGTGACTCTTTGGACAGAATGCAGTAACATGTATATTTATGAACTTGAAGATATACAGTGTCATGGGAAAATTTATAGGTATACGTTTTTTTAAAAAGAGTCCTTCTCTCTCTCTCTCTCTCACTCCCTTGCTTTCCGTGGAAAGCTGCTTTTATCAGGAGTGGAGTAGTACACAGAAAATAAGTACATACAAGTTGTATTAACAATTCCTATGGTAGTGTTGGCCAGTCATTAAAAAGAAAGTTTCTCTTTCTCTCCCTCTCATCTCTCATCATATAAAAATTAAATGAGAGAAAGAGACGGGGGAACATAGCCATTTGGTTAATTAGATGAAAAAGGTGCCTCTTTGGTTTTCCCTAATTAGCATGATGGTACAGCCCACTTCTTGGAACATATACATTCACTTGACTTAAGATTTCTGAAAAAAAAGAAGAGAGACTCTGAACCCCCTTCCCCCCTCCATGCTGCTGGCGTTTCACTCGTTGCACTCTTGCATAACATCTCACCCTGGTGTAGTTTTCGGGGGAAAACCTGGAAAATCTGAAAGCGTGCAAGAAACTTATTCTACTTTTTTGTCGAGGAAAGCAAATTCCACACACACACACACACCAACCAACTGACCTAGCCCAACAAAGTCAACGTCGTAACTTCTTGCTCCCCTGCCCGTCTGCGAGAGTTGTAATTACGAAGGAGCGTGTCTTAATTCTCTCTTTTCAGTTGTGGGCAATCTTATTCAGAGCATAATATCACCGTCATTTTATGCAGATATGCTTTTGGCATAATTACCCCAAAACACACTTTGTAGCTCGCTGACTTTCCTCATTATGCTTATTAATTACCCAGTTGTTGTGTGAGTCCGCGCAGCCAACCGGATGAAACATTCTGTGTGCATTTATTCCTTTTTTTCTCCCCACTGCCAAAAAATGCACGGTTTCTTGCTTCAAACTTTTCTCTGTGAAGTACCATAAAGTAGCCAGTAGTAGTAGTGGTGGTGGTGCCACGGCGGCGCGGGAGAAAGCCTTAAGATACACACAGTCTGTCTGACAGAAATGAATGTAAATAATTTGCTCCCCACCAACTCCACCACTGTTGGTAGTAGAGCCACCACGGCTCTCTACTACGACTACACCACACTGCTCATCAGTAGTCTAAACAATGTATGTTGTATGCATATGGTAACATGCAGGCTCTTCTTATTATTCCTGTGTGTCTAAATATGCTTCCCATAAATTTCACAATATCTTTACTGTGTACATCCGTAAGCCCTGCGTATAAGCCTGCACTTGGTAAACATCTACAACGGCGTCTTATACAATAGAATGTCCATAAAAAGACAAGACTAGCGGCAATAATGTGCAGTAAAACTACAATTTTCACGGTTTGTTTGCCAAGGAGTGAAAGGGGAGAACAGGAAGCAAGAGAAATAGCAGTGTTTAGCCCCGAGGAGTATTTTTTCGTGTCTTATTTTTCCTCTGCTGTGCCCTCACAACGCAATAATAATACATATCTACATTTTTACTAGGCTGTATGTTTAATACGCTCTTCGTACTAATTTCTAGCCCTGCTTCCATATAATACCACTCCGGTAGCCTATATGTATATAGAAAAGTAAATGGTAGTAGTACCAAACCGAGAAACATGCCGTTCTTAATTTCATTTCACCTTCAACAATGCCACACTGATAGCAGCAGTAGCAGCATCCACTCTGAAGTCTGTCTATCCACTTTTGAAAGAAGGAAACCTCTACGCTTAACAAGGAACACTACCCACCAGTCACCAGTGGCATTGCCCATTAAAAAGTGTGCGCCACCAGACCGGAGTAAAAGGGTAACAGTAGCGGGAGGATAGAAGAAGTGAAAGAGTTGAATTAATATCCTCTGCACCTGCACTGCACTCTCCCCGTTCCGTTACAACCACGGTTGTATCAACATCCCTAGTGTAAAAAGCGGGTAGAACAGCATACAAGTAGGTAGGCGTATAATGTATATAAATTTCAGTACTTTTTTTCTCCCATTTTCCACTGTCAAAATAAATATATAGAGTTACATGCAGGCATATATGAAGTAGGCAGTATGGTAGAGCATAAGCATGCATGTAGGGAGATCAGTTTTCTTCCGTTAGATTGCTACTACTAGTGTATGCGTGCCACTTGCGGGGAAATTCTGGAGTATTAACGGAGATACTACTTTTGCTTTATTGCCAAGCACCGTTACTGTTGCTGTGACTACTTCTTATATTGGTTTCCTGCTCCGACGAACAACGTCCCGGCATTTTTTCTCTTTTTTTCTCCCTCTCTTTCACTATTGGGGTATATCCTTTTTTCACAGTGGCAGCATAGGTAGTGGATGGTAAACATGTAAGAGGAAAAAAGTAAAAGTATTGCGGCAGCTTCTTGTTACTATTTATCCTGCCATATCGACTCAGCGACCAAAAATGGGATCTTTTGTACAGAATCTGGGAATTAAATTCCCAAACTGGGAACCTTGTTTGGACAAGAAACTTTCTCTCATCATAGACCCGCTTCCTACCACTTCCACCACCAATGCTGCTACTGTTACTGCTGCTCGGCCAGCTTAGTACTCCTTCTTTCAAACCATCTCCTTTCCACTTATTTTCTCTCCCCCTGTCTCTCTCACTTTCTCCTAGTTTTTCCCTCTTTGTCGCAAAAAGTTCACTGGTATTATACATAAACTTGTAATTCTTGGTAGCAGCGTCGGTGGCAGAGAAGCACTGGAGCTGCTACTACGAATGTTACTGCTGCCACTCCTTTTCTGTACTGTACTGGTAGTATTAGCAATTGTACTCGGACGATGATGATGAGAAGTACTACTACTACTGCTACTACTAACAATATATACCTGAGGTTTGAGTTGATGAAAAAACATTGGTTTGAAAAACGAGAGCACAATTATATTTAAGGAAAAAATTTCCTGCAAAATGTCTTTTTAATGCATTTTTAAAAGTGCATAACTTGCAGTTATAGTATATTATTATGAGATGCTGTTTTACTCGTTAATAAAAATTACAAAACTTATTTTGCCGCAAAATGTGTACAAAACTGTACATTTTTTGTGTATAAATTGACATTTTTACGAACATGAACCTCGAGTTCTCATCACATTGAACGTTTATCCCGCGCCAGTTTTCACTAGACATCGCTTGAGGAAAGCTGTGAATATCACGTTCTGACGAAGGAAACAACTTTCCAAAAATGGTACACACTTTTTTGAGTACCCTGTAGTAGTAGTAACTTATCCAGGGGAACCACCAAGTACAACCACGTAGACTAACACACACGTACGTACGTACACCCCAGCATGTAGGTAGAATGATACGATAAAATTTTTAACGATATGTCCTATAGACGAAGTAGGAAAAGAATGAAAAGTGAGGAAATAAGTATTACCCAATTCATTGATTCGAAGCTACATACGTTTTTTTCTTCTTCCGACCCACACACTCACAGTGTCTGTCTGGTTCAGTGACTTTAACACAAAGAGTGAGTATTAGGTATTTACCCGGAATGATGATAGCTGCAAGCACGGTTTCCCGCACGATACAATTGTTTCTATGGACACAATACAAACACACATCATCATGTGGAGTGGGGTACACGGTCTATTACGTAAATACTTTTAATTTCATCATAACAGTGGAAATGAGAGCCTGAAAGGCAATTAGACATAGAGTGAGAGAGAGTATGTGTGTGTGTATACGTATCAGTTTTGGAGTTACCAGCAATGACGCAAAGGCTTTTATACTCTTGTGGTTTGATAATTTACACGGGCAAGTATTATGAGAAGTTATTTTGATTGGGGCTTTAAGAAAACACTACTTTTGGTAATAGGGCAACATTAATTACAAAAACACCAGAAGGATAGAAGCTCATTGAGCGTTAATTACGTGTCCATTTTTAATCCAGCTACTATATGTATGCTGGAGTAGGGAAAATGAGGAAAATGGTAACACGAAAGGGAACGTTGAAGACCTGAAAAAAAGTTTTTTTTGGAGTATAACGGTTATACGGCTTCTGAGTGTAACTGTTACTAGGGTAATGTTCCAATACGGAGGCTTCCAATGTAAATAACACTGATGAAGATGACACTCGAAAAACTCTTTTATAAGAGACTACCTCGCAACCCTCTCTTTTGCTCATGTTCTATACCATCGAGAAAAAAACTAATTCAATAAGTTGAAGAGCGACGTCGTTGTCGACGAGGATGACGATGACGAACAGAGAAACAAATTTGTTCAACTGTGAACGGCTATCGAGACGGAGTTGAGTTACACAAGTTGAAAAATCATTCTCTTCACACTTTCAGAACGCTGTTTGTTTTGTGTACATATCTGGTCTCATCTCTCTCTCTCTCTCTCTCTCTCTCTCTCTCTCTCATTCCCCATTCATTTTTTGTCTCCCTGGTGGCGGTGATACTCTTCCTCTCTTCTCCCTTTTCTTTTTCACGGTTCTCGTTCCTTCTCCCAAAAAAAAGAAGCAAACGAATGGATATTATTACAAAAGAGAAAAAGTAGTAATAGTAAGAACAAAGTTCCACAAAACTATTTTAGCTGCATAGAGAGGAGGAGAATAGACGACAAGAAAAAAAGTCGAACACGTCGTGTGGGACGCCAAGGAAAAAAATCAACGAGTGGACGGGGGAAAAGTATCTCTTGGAAATATCTCAACAAAGAAAGGGAACTGCGCGCGCGACAAGGTAGAACATGTAGTAGAAGGAACCTGACAAAACGAGATTGATCAATGCAGTTTTTTCTCTCTCTCTCTTAAAATAAAAACTAGTCTTGATGTGGACTCACTATTACTGCAAACACAAAAAAGTGACGGTGCGATCATTTAAACTTTGTTTGATTTTCTCCTTCTGCCCTGTTGAAACAAAATCTCGATCTCTCTCTCTTTTTCTCCATCGTGGTGAAATTCTACATAAGAGAGAGAGAGAGAGTAACATACACGCACATATAATTCCAGATTTGGTTGCTTAAACAGCAGGAATTTTTATTCTGGTTAAATCATTTTATCTCTGAAAATATCTGTTCCGCCGTAGCCATCAAAGACTGTGGTTGCGCACCCGCATCGCTACCCAATGAAACAATCAAAAATGAGACGCAACGGTATCAAGAAACAAGTACAAACTTTTTTTTTCTCCCTTCTCCATTTTCTTTCTATTTTTCTTCATTCCCCCCAAAAAAGTTTACATTTTTGCTAACTTTTATGCTAGTTTAAATAGAAATGTTTTGCTGAGGATGGGAGAACGGGTGAAAGAGAGAAAGTAGGGAAAATGAGAACGATAGAGGTGGTTGGATAGGCTGCGTCCATTCATGTCACAAACAGACCTGTCACTATTTGTAGTAATAACTGGAAATGTTATTAACGAAACTAGTCATATTCTTCCTTTTTCAAAGTGACAACGAGATAACAAAATGCCGTGCCAGTACCACCAAAAAGTAACTCATCATCATCATTATCACCGTTATCACCCGATCACTAATACTGCCGCCACTGCCACCACCTTCAGCAAACACTGCAGCAACTCCGTGTCTAACGACATCATCATCACCACCACCCACACCACTTTCTCTGAAACTTTTCCCCAACTGAGTCACACAAGTGTGTGTGTGTGTGTATGTGTCTGCACTTATGCAATTCAATTACGTACTTTTTCTTTTCCCATCCAGGTTATAAACTAGTTTCCCTTTCTTTTTTCTTCTCTTACTTTAACTTCTTTACCCGTCTTGATCATCATCAACATCCTAATTCTCCTTCACTTCACCAAAAGAGCAAAGCGACCAACTATTACAAAAGGCATGTAAGGGGAAAGAGAACGGGCGGTGGCACATGACATGCTGATAGAATGACATATTTGGTGTAAGGTCATCCTGTCTAACTTTACCAGGCTGTCTCACACACTTGCTCTAAATTTATTATTATCTCAAGTATTAAAAAACAACTTGAGCGATGAAACTTGTCTAACTAAGCACTGGAGACAGTTACGCGGCTAAGTTGATTTTTCCTTTTTGTCACTTCCACACGCGCGCATATGAAGTTGCTTTGCTTGATGCCAGGATGATGGAATAAGCTTGACAAAAAATCAAATCAGGGGAATGGCAGTTCTAAATCAGGAAAGATTTTATAACCCTCCAGATGAAAACACAAGCGTAATAAAATAATCATGTGAAACGACAAAACGGAGAATTAGAAAGCCACTTTGAGCTGAAATGAAAAGTACATTAAGATGAGGAAACACTCCTACGCTGTATCACGGAGTTAACCTAATCATACTTCAAGTTAACTCGCAATATTACGTTGTCCCTGTTTCCATTTCCCCACCACACCGGAAAACGAGCTGAAGGGAGCCACAGGGAAGCCGTAAAGTTATCAGAGAATGTCATAATACCGCAGTTTGGATGATGAAACGTAGCAAAAGGCAAAAAAATGCGTAGAAACGCGTTCAACTCGAAGTGTTTCTCTTCCAATCTTGAGCGCCTGTACTGGGGTTGCAGTTGAATTGCGATGAAATGTTCCCTGGCTACTTATCTCCATTATAAAATACCATAATTGGAAACGCCTTTCACTTCTCAGTTGACTCCACTACTTCATCTTTCTCGGAGAAAAATTAATATACTACCTAATAACATCAGATCTCTAGGTACGAAGGCAGAATCAACCCTACAGGCTAGCTTTGCATTTAGGTGCATAAATAAACAAAGCGGATTCCCAGCTTCCTCCCCTTTCTTTCTTGACTGAAAGAGTAAGTTACTGCTCTCGTGTCTGAATATACCGTAAGTAGCTGGGTAATGTTGTGGGGTAACAGAAACTGGAAATTGAATTTTCTACTGTTTCTCTTCTTGCTGACATTTTCCTGGGGTGCGTGAAGAAGAAGAATAAGAGAGTGAAAGTGAGAGAAAGAGAGAGAAAAGCAACACAATTATCTTACAGGAAATGAAAAAGAACTTTAAGGCTTGTAGTGTTTCAAAGGAACGAGACAACAGCTTCCTCTGGATTCATTTAGTCATTCGTCATCATACACACACACGCACACACACACACCAGTAGTATTTGCTGCTGATGACTTTACTACTTTAGGTTTCCGCCGTTGCCCGCTTGCCGTCTTCCCCCTTGAAACGAGGCAATAACGAGGGAGGATGATGATAATGATGAATGTATAAATTATACATGCTTTCAATATAACACGCGTTGCGTGCCGCGCTACTGTTACGCAACACGAGAAGTCCATTGTGTTTTGACTTCCTTGCTGCAAGTCAACTGCGGATGGTATCTTTTATTTCCGTGCCTATTTTCTCCTTCCCTTTTGCTTTACACCCTGAAATTAGTAAGCACGCGTCAAGACAATATCCGTCCTGCACAGCTCTACTTCTTACTTTGTTTTCAAGGAATTAAAATAGCCGCCGGCGGTTTTCCCCCATGGTATGGCTACTACAGAGAAACTTTTGTTTTCACAAATTCAATTCCATTGTCTTGGGCTGCGTTTCAACGTCATTATCAGAAACACACGTGAATATGAATTCCGGTAGAAAAACAGGGAGAAAGCGCTGCTACCTATATCGTTTTCAACTTTCATTCCGCTGAAATGCTTAACTAATTCCCCCCGTTTTTTCTTTTTCTCTTTACAGGTCTGCACTACAGAAGGTCGACCTACCCCAGAGCCCGTTTAATTGCTGAAGTTTTTCTTTGGGAAGACAGGTAAAAGTCCTATTTATGTATTTTTCTGCATCTTTTCAAACTTTTCTAGGTGCGTAGGTATGTTGCGGTAGGGCATACATTTATTTAAAAGAATGCACATGTTCATAGTACCTTAAAAAAGAAGCCAGCAGAGTCGTTACCCCGCCATAATATTTTGAGACAAGTTTGCCCTGCAACAACTCGACGCAGCATCAGTTCAGAGAGAGAAGAGAGAGAGAGAGCAGCAGACGTTGTAGATTATAATTACACCATTATCAGATCACACGCTGCTGTTGTAGGATTCTGACCGCCTGGCTCTCCTTGTAAACAAGTGGGTGATGATGACCTTTATGCAAATTCACTATAAAAACAGAAGATTTCGCTGAAAATAGAATACTAGTACACCCCCACGGTAGACAAACAATGACAACAAGTTGGGAAAATACGCGTATATTTTCCCAGCCTTGCAGTACTGCCACCTCGAAGAAGATAATTATATGTTGATAATGCAAGGGTGTTATTATAAAGTTTAACCGTATTAGTTCGCACAGGCTGTGCATGCTTTTCATCGTTCCCAGAGTGTTGCTACACTAAAGACAATAAGTAATGAAAGTTCTCCTTCTTCTGTGAAGGCAGACCAAGTAGTAGGAGTAGTGGTATGTGTAAAATTGTAACAACAAGTTGTACTGATAATGATATACCCGAATATAGCATTTAATAGTTATAATAATTATGGGCGATAAAACTGGAAGAAGGAGCACGGCTTTTTTGAAAGGCCAGAAAGCTTTCTCCATTTTAGTAAGCGTTTAATTATCATTTTAATTACAGCATTATAATACGAAGCAATTTGTACCGGAAAATTATTTACTACACAACTGTAAGCAGAAGTAGGAACACATACTAGACTGGTTTCTGTGTACGAGAAGACAAAAAGTCGGCAACATTATTTGTCCATTAGTTGAACACAACATGGAACGCTGAAAGGAAGTCGTGGCTAGAAGACTTTGGAAACGATTTAAAGGAGAGCATATATCTGTATGCGAGAGCGAGAGCACTACAAAATGACTGTTATTATGAACAGGGCGTAAAAAAAGTATTGTTTTCTCTGGAAGGAGTGTCCATGGCCTAGAATTATTTAAGCATTTACACTTTTCCCTTACGTGCGGGAATTACGGGGGGAAATGGGCAAGAAGGTTCTTTGACCAGGCCGACGACCACGCTTATAAAAAGAAGCTTGAGCGAGCAGCTCAGTGAGTTGTGTGTAGCATGCGTCTCATCTCTTTCCTGAATTAAGAGTGTTGCTGTTCAAGTTTTGCTAGCAAGTAGATTGCTGTTGAGATTATTATTTTTTTCAATTTTCTTGCTGCTCCAGTGTTATCACCAGGAATTTCCTGCAATTTTTCCAAAAAAGGCGTTTACAGTTCCTTGCGAAGTGTTACATAATTTTTGGATATGACAGCAAAAATAAAATTGGTATAATAATTAAAAAGCTTGTACCATAATTACCATGTCACAACGCTGCCTTTTTGTGACAGTAGATAATAACTGCCTTGAATGGTATTACGAAGGGAATGAGGATAAGCAGAGGGATGAAGGTTATTTATAAGCACGAGGCGTATTTTTAAGACGGAAAGCTGGGCCTTTTCACACGTTTTCCTAATACTGCACGCGTATTTTGACATGTTTTATTGTAACTTTGAATTGGGTATAATAACATCAAACTACTACTAATAATAATAACAATAAAAATAAAAATAGGGATGATAATAATAAGGGCAGTAAGTAAGGTGCGTGGGGCGATCACAGTAAAGGCGATGAGCGGTCACAGTCAAACTTGCCAACTCAGCCTTGTAGCCAGTCAACTGTTGGACAAACAGACATAATTCAGCATTTTGAGCACAAAATTGTATAATACTACCACCACTACTTTGGCAAATGCCACACACCAGTTGTCGCATTTACTGCCTATAACTACAAGAATCTTTTCCTTGTGGTGCACACGCAGAGCAACGAATATTTTCAGGGGGACGAGAACCTTTTATTGAATTTACTTAATCGAATTTTTTTGTTGTTGCTGCTTGCTTGTTCAGGATTTCGTTCAAGAAAACAACATCAGCGTCAGTTGGATGGGTAAAGTCGATATACATAAATGCAAGAAATATACAACGCGTGCATGTAAACAAGTCAACTAAATTGGCAATTATGTAGCTTTATAGAAAAATAATGTTTTTTTGAAAGTACCTCCCATTTTCAAAATTTTGGGCTTAAACCAATCTTGAGGGCCGGAAATTATGCCTGAAGTCTAATTTTAAAAGTCGCATTAACATTACTACGCAAAGATTTTTAATTAGATTAAATTTTTTCTCCCATTTGTTAAATGGATTTGTCCCCTGTATTCATCTAGTGCCGTAGCCTCTGGAAGATGCCAACCATAAAAAGTACTTTTTCTCGTAATCACATTAAATATGAGTTTGTATTAGTTCCTCAGCAGGAGATTGACGAGCAGAAATAATTTGATGAGAAGTCGGGAGAAAACAGCGACAATGGTGTTGCCAACAAGGGAATAAACAAACAAACACACACACCCAGACAGTTACTTTTTTGTTAGATAAACATAACGATAACAAGTTGTGAAGATGATGCTGTTGATGACGATAATGGATCAAATTTGCTCATCCTGTGTTCATTTGTTTTCCCTTTGGGACTGCTGCTACATATAAACGCCACGAATTGGTTGCTGCTGCTTCTAATTCAATAAAACTGGTACTTAGGTCGGTAACACAGTTATATTGACAGTTTCTCCTATTTTTGTTTGTTTGAGTGCTGATAGATTTTGATGTTGTTAAGGATAACAAAAAAGTCAGAGACTGTTTCTCCTTCCGCTTCTTTCTACCCTGACGTTTCACTAACTCGCGCATCTTTATTACTTTCTCCCCCAGTATGTACGCCTTACACGTTGTATGTTGCCCCTATGCAAGTGAATAAGTACGACAGTAATTGTAATACCGTTCCCAACTAACTGTCTGTTTGCCGACGACCCCAACAACGCATAATACACAGCCCTTTTCCAGTTTTCTTTAAGAGAACACACAAAACCCTACATATTTCATAATATCTTTACATTTTTGATATTCTAGTAAATATTAGTGTTGCGCTTGAAATTTTTCAAAGGTCTGCCTCGAAGAACAAAAGGATGCCTGTCTAATTATCATGTTTTTCATCATCCTACAAGTATGGGAACAATGGGTTCATTCTTTAAGTGGAAAGGTAGAACTGCACAGGCGTTGATACATATACATGTGTTCTTATTAATTGTTATTCGCTCTGAAGTACAATGTGTGTACACGGGAAAAATTAACAGTTCTCTAATGTGCTTGTTCAGAGAGGAAGGGGAAATGAGTGAAAGTAATGGAAAGTAGCTTGGAAAAAGGAAGCGGCGTTGAAGTGGCATTTGAATAATCACGGTAGTATCTTACTTGAAAGCATTTGTGCACGTGGCAAAGCAGTATACGCCATCAAACAACTTCCATGTTTCCCCTCATTTCAGCGTGGTGGTATGTGTCACTTACTTAGCGAGACAGAGAGGCAACATTTTTGACTTTTTAGTCTCGCTTTTAAAATAAATATGCAAAGAGGCGATGCGTGAGCATGCATAGAACACCCGTCACACGTGTCGCTGCTTAAGGGCCCGCTCTTTATTATTTCCCTACAGTTACTATAGTCATCTAGTATCAACTTAAAGTAAAACAAACACAAAGAGAATGGGGAGAGCGAGAAAGAGAAAAAAAGCTGGGAAGAGTCTTTTTACACTCTGGACAAAGGAGAATAGGATGAAAGCAGAAAAGTAAGTAGCGTTAGAAATAGAGAGGGAGAATCGTATTTTAGGGTGCGCTCAACTTTGCAAATAAGTTGCACCAGACTGACAGTGACTCGGAGTGGGAGGAGTACCACCAGAAAAATAATTCTCTGGCTCAGCTTCTCCTTTCCTGTTTCTATCTCTGTTCTCCCGTTACCGTTTCCCTATCTGAGATACAAGCTCTATCCATCTCTACGTCAGCTTTAGTGTGTGCGTTTCCGCGGAATGTCTACGCTTGGGATAGAATAACATATTTTAATGTTTTTTCCGACACATGAACCAGCAGAAGAAACAATTACTATTGTATATGTGTACATGTATGTGTGGGTGCGTAAATATGTATACGTTTCTGTTTGGAGTTCAGGGAGATTAAACCCAGCGATATATCCTTTTGACATTTTCCCTTGCCCTTCCTTCCTGATGATATGGACATGATGTGATGAGGTTTTTTGCCATAACTAAACGCCTCCGTCTGTTAGCCCGTTTCAGATATAAACTGACTTTTACAGTGATATCCATAAAGTTGTGTACATTTATATGTCGTGTTACGTAGAGAAAGTCTTTCCGCATAATTTGCTTTTTAAGAATTGTCGTGGTCACAAAATCTACTTTATTAATTTAATGAATTTTGTTGTGAAATTGGAGAAATGTTTTGTTGGAAAATTTATTTCTCAAAACAAACTTTTGTTTTGTGCGTAAATTTAACGTTTTCATTGGCAGACAGTGTACAAGAAGACAAAGGCAGACAAAATATTGTTACCATTGAGAAGCATGTTAAAACAAAGTTTAACTGTTCAAATTAGTTTATTTATAAAAATCGGGAACCCCTACACAAGATATCTCAGAAAAGTTAAATAGGGGCCAACCCTGCGTCGGATAACTTTTACTCCAGCCATCCAATGAGGTAAGCAGGAAATGTCAAAAGCGCCCATTTTTTCTACGAAAGCTGTTTCATTTCTCATTTTTTTTCATATTCTCCCTTCCCTGTAGCATTCCATCGTTACTTTCAGCTTCCCCCAACTTTCTAACTACATTGTCAAAACTCCCCCTTCTCGATATTTTTTTGGTGTACACATTCCCCTGTTTTAAGTAATTTTTTCCTGTCTCGTGAAAAAGTGAAAACAGATAACAAATAGAGCAATTCGATATTGGAAGGCAGAGAGCAAGAAATAACGCTTATTATTCACCCAATACACAGCAACTGTTCCAAGTCGACAAAACTAGCACCAGTTTCCCTCTCATTCCTCCCTATCTGTACATGATAAACGGTGGGGGAAGAGCGTACGTAAGTTTTCACATTTACCATCAGTCCATTTTTTATCAGTTAACATCCCACCCCACCCCATACACCACCAATGCTGACAATGAGACTACCAACTTTTCTCTTTTCATTGTGCGTGTTTCTATGTAGTGGTGGTGGTGGTGCTTGTAGTGATAAGTGTGTACCTATATGCTCTACATGTTCCACATGCTCCAGCTTGGTGATACTGCAAGTAGTAGCAATAGCTCTCTAGTGGTGTTGAAAGTATGGTGACAGTGAACGGAAGAATCTTTATCATTTCCATAGCGTCGGCCCTGAGCCAGCAAAGACATTCATCTTGTCCTTCATCAATTACAAAAGTGCCAGCATATTTCAAATTTTGAATAATTACACGCTATACCAGCAAGACATTAAATTGCTGTCATTTCTCAGGGGAAGATAAAAGTATGCATACCTCTGCCACCAGTGGTTCTCTTGCTGCTCTTCTGCAAGTGCATGTGGATATTTTATTGGAGAGATTGCCTCTTGCCCCTCTCGTGCTCTTTCTCCCTTGTATCGTGTTTACTGATAGCGTCTTGTTCTCTTCCCGGCGAAAACACAGTACATACCACGACAACGACAAACGTGGGTAGGTGCTGGAAAGACAAAGAGAAAAGAAAAGCAGTGGAAAACACAATATATGATTATATAGGAGCATCCATAGTAATATTTACTTGTACACCACCAGTTCTGTTACTATTACGAAAAACGTGGTGTCCCTTCACTTCATAACAGTAATGGCAGTAGTAGTCGGGATAGTTGTAGTAGTAGTAGTGATGCAATGGCCCGATTACGATTACCATACAGGAAAACGGCAGTAGCCAAAGGTCGATGAGGCATGTAATGTTAGGTAGAGTGGTGGGTTCATTTAGGCTGGTATCTACAATCAAGATACAAAATGAAATATGAGTGTATGTGTGTGCGTGTGTGTGCTTTCTTTTGCTCCCTCTCTTTGTTTTCGTTTTGCTCGCTATTACAGAGAGTAGACATGAGAGAGTTCATTTACAACTTACCAACATCGTTGAAAGTGTTTCATTCACAAAATTCATTCATTTTTGTCCCAAGTGGAAGTAGTATTCGATGCAGTTAGCTGCTCGCGACTTTCTCCTCTTTCCCCCTTTGTATTTCTTTGTACCTTTTTGGAAATGCAGGCACGTTGAAATGTTTGTTTCAGCTGAAAAAGATTGAAAATGAAAATGGATGAGAATAATATATTATTTTCTTCCTGTTTTTACAGTGTGACTTACCTTAGGATATTTTTTATTCTCTTCGGCACAAACAAAAAAAGTTTTTGCTTTCTTCTCCGAGATTTATATATTTTCTTTTCGACTGCCTCCCCAAAACTTTGGTCCCCGTCAATATTTGGCCGGAGTTGTGATGTGATATTGATAACCTTTTCTACAATAAAGGGGATGACAAGTAGAGAAAAGCCAGGGTACATACCAGGACAATAAAAAGTACAATTAAAAAGTTACCTCTTTTCTAATACCAGCGGTATAGCACTGGTTTACTTTTTCCGTTGTTTCTTAGACGAAACTCATTTCCGTCATGGGCTATGGAAAACCCAGCGGGAGATAAGATGATACAGTTTTTGAGAGAAAATTATCCTTGAAATGCTCTTTCGTCTTCCAACCCATTTTTGTTGTTGGCAGCTTGTTCAACTCTAGGTTTAAAATTATACAGAAAAACTAGAACTAGTCCGAGTGACGTCACCATGTCTACTACAGGAAAGAGTACGATACTACTCCCTAGCACAAAAAGATGGTCTAACAACCTTGCCACATAATGCATGCTGCCAATATCATTATTTCTACAAGGAAAGTATTACGCTAAAATGTTCCGCCAAATACAATAATGTTGGGCTATTAGTATGCAATTCAATGTAGCGGATGCGTGTGTTTGATTATACGTGGAACAACATAAAAGAAAGTGTATGCATAAGAAACACAAAAGATTTGGGGATACTTTCCCTGCATTGGAAATTTACAAAATTTATAACATATGTATGCAAGGTTATGTATGGTCAGCAACATCTGGAGCGTTTAAAAATTTTGGAGCAGAAGCCTACACTATAGTGAAAGTTGTAAAAAATCGAAGAAAAGTAGAGTAAACACAGATAGTTTTCCATTCAGACATTGGAACACAATGAGGCACTGTGGGACGACCAACGAAAATTAGACAAGGAGCACACCATATATAGTAAAATTCCAGTTGTAGTAGCTTCAAACATTCCACTATCTTACGAAAGTAGTGAAAACATTTAATTTAATTCCAACAACGTTGTACCTTTGTTTTGTTCCTTCTTCAAAGGGACGGTTTCTTATTAAAAAATTGTTTGTGTATTATAGTTACGACCTTATTTGTTTTTATCTATCTTTTATGAGTGAAATTCTAGAGAGGTCACCGTGAAAGTACAGCTGGGTGTTTTATAGTTGGATCTTTTTTATAACGGGTAAATGAAAGTGTACCCCAGGTGATAAATTGATTGTGACAGGGAAAGTGGGGAGAGAGAGAGAGAGGAAAGGAGGAGAAAAAAAGAAAGATTGTTTGATACAGACACCTGGACACTACCGGCCATATGAGCATTCTGTTTTAATGGTAAGAAACTTTTTCTCTTTTGTTCTTTTTTTTTATCGAACAAAAGCTGTTTCCATTTCACACGGTATTGAATCACTAGTCATTTTACTGACAAGCACATTACTTTTTCGTTTCACCCCTTTAAATGGATGCGAAATTGACAGTTTTAGAACGCCTTTTTGACAGGTACAATATATAATATCATGTTAGGAAGACATAACGCGAAAAAAGAGAAGGGAATCAAGATAAAAAAAATCATTTACCATGAACACTCCTATAAAAGAGCAGGGAAAATGTATGCCGAAACATGGTACAATTCTGTATATAACTAGTTGTGCACTCACACATTAAGTCGGTAAAAAGCGATGCTGCTGCTGTGCGCTGGCTGTAATATAAAACCCATAAAGAAAACGTTGTGAGTCAAGAGCTGTCTCTTGTCAAAAAATGTTTAAAACATAATTTTGTCACCCATTCTGATCGATGCATTTGTGCTTTTCGGATCACTCACATCAATAGATGTCGACTTTGAAAAATTGGTTTTTTTGACATGACGTAGTATTTGAGTCATCCAGAAATGTCAAAAACGTAAAAGAAGTTTCTTAATTTGCCCCCACTACAACGCAACACCACAGGAGGGTCTGACATTACCCCAGTCTCAATTATGCATTATTGTCATCGTCAGCGTTGCATAATCCCAACTAGTCTTGCATTGCACGTCGTCGTAACTTTGATTTATTCAAGGATTATTTTCTTTGTTTATACTTCCAGCAAACAAACTGCTTTTTCCAGCACGACACCCTGGTAAATCGATACAGCCGAGTGTACAACAACGTCAGCAGACTTAAATCTATGTAATATTTTTTATCACAGCTTGGCCTTGTCCTACAGTTGCGTTTGCACTTCTCAAAAATAAGTTGCAAAAGAAATGGATTATGAAAATGTGCATCAGAGGGATTACTTATATACTCTTGTACACATAATAAAGTTGCTTGTGCGTGGGCTCGCCTTATTCACTCGGTATTATTTTTTCAGCATGCTTATCTTTGTTTACAATTTACAATACACCGCATTTTGATCCCATTTTTGCAAAATATTCGTTTATTCGGGAGCATAAACGCTTGTTTTTATTGCCAGCACTGTATAATATAGTCTTTTTGTTTGCTACCCAAGCATCTTGTTAACTTTATTGTTGTCATCGTCCTATTTTGAAGGCTACCACAGCCCAAAGTTCCTTTGTTGACAAACAACAAGATTACAGGAATTAAACTGGTGTTGCAAGTAGCATAAATACATACTTTCTCCAAGAAAGACAATCACACACACACATCAACTATAAAAATTCAAGGATGATTTCAATTTTGCGTGTGCGTTGTTCGTCAATGTAGAAAAATGTCCCTGTACACATTTTATTGCTCCACCCAACAAGATTTGGTTATCTTACCAAATACACAGAAATGCCTTGTCTATCCCAACCTCCGTCAGTTTTATAAGTCGCTTCATTCCAAGAAATAAATCAGGAAGGACGCATATAACAAAACTGGGAATCTTTTTGACGCTATAAAATATCTTACGACGAAACCAGTGCTGGTGTGTCTGTACAACCCACCAACCACGCAGAAAAGACAGTGTGTAAACGAACAAAAGGCTTTACACTTTGTAGCCTATTTACTCTTTTCAGTCTTTTCTCTAGCTATCTAGTGTACAATGATATACAACAACGCACAATACTTGTACTAAAAGAATGGAGAGACAAGCTACAAATAACATTGTTTGAATCACGAAAGAATGTGATACAACCTTTAAAAATTATACATTTTTCGGGTACATGTTTCCTGTCGTCAGCATACGAATTCTCGTTGTCATCTTTACACTTTCATCATCCTCACAATCAGTGGTAGGGAAGACCTTAAACCAGAGATACGAATATATCACGCACACACGCGCGTCTACCCAAATGAAGATTGTTTACACCAATGTTGTAGGAGAAAGTAAAGAATGGAAAGCGCACAGGACAATTTCTTCCGGAATTACGTCTTTCTCTTTTCCTTTCATCTCACTCACTTTCTCTCTTCCATTCTGCATGTTTTATAACTTTTACATGAGATTACGCCGTATTATTTCGTGCAAAGAAACTGGCCAAAGAAAAGGAAGACAAAAAGGGTTTTAATTTTATTACTTCTCATCGTAACTCTGTTACCACTGAGCAGTGATACTACTGTTTCGAGAAAGACAGAGAAAGAGAGAGAGAGAGAAAGAGGTCTTATGTCTCCTATTGGCCATCACCCTTGTTTATTCATACTGCTCCTGACATTGTTGTCACTGTAGGTTTCCCCCTACGGCAACTGGAGCGTGTTTCATTGTGTAATTTTAACAATAATAGTAATAATAACGGCAATTGTAATAGCCCTTTTAGTGCGCGTGTAAAAACGTCAGAATAACTTTCATTGTCAGAATAATGTCCTGTCTATTATGCGAAGCGAGAGAGAAAGAGGGAAAATGAAGAGTGAAAGATGTGACAACAGGGGCATTTTTTACAGTCAACTAAGAATGCTACGTGAAACTCATGAAAATACGAGGGGAAACGGGACGAAAAATTTACTGCCACACAACCAACAACAAAATGTGCCCGGTAGATATAAAAAAAATATTATAATTTTTTTTACAAAATCAAGATGGTCCCGGTAGAAAAATGTTTTACCGGAATTTACATTCTACGTGCTACGGTAACGGGTGAAAATTATTATTACATTAATAATAATAATGCCCTTTACTACTAGTAATCACAATAATGATCGAGCTGCGTCTCCGTGGAAAATACACCAAAATCCTGTTGTCCTTACTATTAGTATCATTATTATATATTGTTATCCTCCTCCTCCTTCCCTTTGGTACGTGTGTACCTTGTCAATATTTTATGTCCCGGGATAACTACAAACACAAGGATTACGACCATTGTGTGTCCTGTCCCCTGTTCCATTACCATTAAACGAAAATTGGAGCAAACAATGCAGATTTTCTGCACAAAAAAATAACGATGGAAGGTCGTAAAAATTGTGTTGCAATGGTAATGGTCTGCTCTTGTATGCACCGCTTTCGTTTTTTATCCTTTTCCTCTGTATACTACATGAGGACACACACACACACACAAAATATTTATTTTCATGGTGCATGGTCTCTACCTACCACCCCATTTACTATTGTTATTACTACCCTCGAAATAACAACAATAACTTTTCTCTGAAAAAAAATGAGAATGAAGTAAAATTGTTTATTGCTGAAAGAATTGTTTATGGTAATACATGCATAGTGTCTATCCCGTTATTATTATTGTGTGTCGGGTCTATTTTGTATTCATTGTTGATCGTTTGTCTGTGTGTAGACGGTAGTGGTATGGGGGGCACATCCCGGTACACAGTAAAGTTGATGTAACTGTTATCTGTCGATTCATCCTCATCATCATCACCATCATACCGACAATCATCATCTCTCATTCCAGTTTGTTGTTCATGCTTTGCGACTATTTACGAAAAATGGTACTGATGGTGAGAGGATGACGACGATGGTGATGATGATGATGACAATAGCGATGGATGATACTGACGGTATACTTGATGCCTCCTGTTTGTGTGTGTCTATACACAGGGTCCTGTAGTACTTCTAAACTACACACTTGAATGAACACTTACCCAATGACACGACAGGAACGAACGGCTACAACCAGACAGCACAAAATTTTATGTTTACTGTCGGCACATAAACCCTTTTCTTCTCCCTGCGTCTTCACTCCCAATGCACTCCATCGTTACCCTTACCACCACCACTTTTTCATCATGACCAGCAATTTTCCATTGACAAAAGGAAAAAGAGATGAGAATGCTCTGCTGATAGTCAGGGCGACTGATATACACGACGACTACTACTACTACCGGTAAAGAAGATTTCATTTTGTCATTTTATAGTGGTTTTTTCCCACTTATGTTTACGTTCGTAGGGAACAACATACGCTTCTAGAGGAGAGGGCTAGCTGGGCACATATTATGAAACACATTGTCGTTCACCTATAAAAAAAAGCACGATTTGTAGCAGTTTGTTTGCTGCTGGTTGTTATCCTCCACCGCCGACAACAATAACGACATTTATGTAAAGAAGTACCCAGTGTGTGTGTATGAGTGGTATGGTATGAGCCACCCATGCATGCATATTTTAGTGAAGGCCTACCGGCAAAGCGAAAAAAAAACGTCGACGATGGAGAAAAACGAATAGTATGTTTTTACTGCTAGTAGACACCATAAATTTTCTTTTTTTTCTTATTAAATAAAGGTTGTCGTAAAAAGAGAACTGGGAGGGAATGCAAAAACGTAGGATGAGAATTTATACATTCAATTTAAATATAGGTAGTCCTACAGGATGAAAGATAAGAGACATAATCACAGCTCTACGACCAACCACACCACCACAACAACTGAAAGTGAGAGGGAGAGAGAGAGTCAGGTCTTCATTAAATCAGCAGCAAAAGCAACAGCGTCGTGGTATGCAGGGTAGTAACTGGCTCAAATTTACTTTAATAATATCCTGAAAGTGCATAGGGCTACAACAGGACACTGAATACATACAACACCAGCAGTAGAATGGGAAAGGGCGTTTGCTTTTTTATGTTGGAGTTCACCCACTTTCGCCTATTATCCCGCTCATTACATAAATCTCTAGATTAAACGACGGCGACAAAGATGGAGAAGGAGAATCCACAATATGATGATTTTTTATCTGCAAAGGAGCTATGTAAATTAACAAAAAACGCACACAAGTTGCAAGTATTCCAATAAATTCCGCTGTAAAAGCGTCACTGTGACGGTAATCACTCGGTGTGTGATTTGAGTGCCGTAATTGTAAACTTTAGATTTTCACGCCAAGATTTGAGTTTAACAGTAAAAATTGACGGAATACTAACGGGAAATGGGAGATATCACGGGAGGTGGGGAGGAATGAAAACTGCAAGAGGTAACAATTTTAACATCATCCGTCGAGGTGAAAGTTAACGAAATGGCAAGACGACAAGTGTGAGCGATTGTTGACGGCTTTTTTGCGTTTTCCCATTTTCGTAATATTCAATATATTCCCATATGCATAATATATACTTGGTAGGTTCCTTTATCTCCCTTTATCTTCCCATCTTATCCCTGTTTCCTGTTTTGTGTCTTTATGCGCCTTTGTTGCTGTTCCGTTACCCTTTCTGTTTGTCTATCCTATCTCTACTGGAAGAGCAGTGGGAAAACAGGAGCTGGTACACCATCAGAGTAAATGTTTCACCCGACGGAGTAAAGGTTTCATTGTATAAAACTTCTTGTCATTACTGAAAAGGGGCACATTTTGACACTATCCTCTTCCATTACACCCACGACTATGATCAACATTGTTGTCACTGAAATTTCCTCCCACACTTATTCCCTCTCTGTCTCTCTCTCACACACACTTTCTCCTCAGACACTTTTCTCTGTTGCATTTTCCATTATATTTTATTTGGCCCACGTGAAAAACTGACAGTATTAAGCCAGAAAATGAAATTCTTCTTTCACTTGTCATTCATTCCCGTCTTTTTTGCTGACTATCGGAGGGAGTCAGTCAACTCTCCGGGCACCTTTTTATGTAGACATTTACATGTCGCAGGTCCCATTTTCAATGTCGCTGTGATGCTACATTGAAATGTCAAATCTTTTTTTCCTCTCTAGTGGCATCAAGTGAAAGGGAAAACTTGCGTGAATATAAATGTAGATATAGTGGAGTTGAAAGAGGAAAAGAAGTAAATTGAAGAAAAAACATGAATATCAATTGAACACGCTATTAAATCTTCAAATGCTTCTGGAACTTTTTCATGTGTACTTTTCCTTAAAAAAGGAACAAGTTTCAAAACTCCATAAAGCACACATACTTTCCACTACCTCTTCTAAACGCATGTTGGAGAGAGAGAGAGAGAGAGAGAGAGAGAGAGTTTTGTCAAGAAAAACCTATCAAACGGTTGGGGAAACACAACCTTTCTTGTCCCAAGGCCGTACGCTGATATTGGACCCAACTGGGCATTTTTTAGAGAAAATAAAAAAAACAGAAAATATACCATCACCACACACTCTCGACTATTTCATACAAATAGACATTGTGGGAGCATGTGAATAATCTCCACTTTGCACACACACGTCACCCTTATACTCCATCCACCAAAATACTTAACTCGATGTCTCGAAATAAATGCAAGCAATTTCCTGTGAAATCTCTAACCTCCCTCCCGCCAAACTTTTTTTATATCTTATTTTTATTTTATTGCTTGTTTTAAAGAAGCTTTACAAAGTTTATGACTTTTGATCGCCTCCAGCGTAAACTCTTCTTTGGAGACAGAGAGAGACAGAGAAAGAGAGTGACTCGGAGAAAAATAGTAGCAGGAAAGAATGTCTCCAGATAAGGAAAATGGCTACGAAAATAAATGTTCAATTGTGCATACAATCTTATTCAAACAGGGTGATTCCTACTGAAGATACAAAAAATACGGCTGGGTGGAAATACCTAGATAAAATTGCTTGTCGCGTAATCAGAATGGCTGCGCGTTCATGTCAAAGTAAAAATCTGCCAGCCATGTAAATTTATGTTGTACAGAGGGAAACAATAAGGTATATGGTGTGCAGATTTATGGATGGAGATGGCACGCTAACAAAAATAATACGTTTCCAGTTTAATGATTTAACAGCTGTATTGTGTGATGATGACAAAGCTGATGACGGGCTCGAGGACAATAAAGTAGTTCACATAAAAGAAGCTCTGGAAAAAACCCCGAGTTTCTTTAAAGTCTCCGGGCACATTTGCGCTTCTTATTACATTCCGGGTTGTCCTTGGTCTTCATCAACATTGATGAAACTGCAGCAGGGTAGGGGGTAGTTGTTCAAAGTGTCAAATCAACAGAAGAAAAGGATGAAACAGCAAAGTCATCCTCAAAAGACAAACAAAAGATAAATGCAATCAAAAAGGGGAGACAAAAAAAGAGAAAAGGTTGGTGACGAGGAAAAATGAAAATACAAGAATTCAGGTGGAATGACGAACCGGTACAGTTTTGTTGTTTCTTCTTTGTCAAAAGTGGTGAAAGGAAAATGCAAAAGACAACGAAGCTGAAATCAAGGCCCTCGCAGTAGACAACAAATATTACACAGCAGCAGCAATAAACACAAAAGGGGTTCTTTAGAGGCTCGATCATGCCTACCTATACGGATACAGGCTACCATCTTTGAGTTGCGCTATTCGGGTCCTTGGGACTGTAATGAGCTGACGTGGAAAATGAAATGAATTCCTCCCTTTCCATTTTGTAAATGAAGTGTAAAACTAACTTGGTTCTAGAGATGATTGATACGTCCGAGACGGGAATGTATGTACATTAATTTGGTAATGATGTAGTTTGGTAATCTTCAACATCCGGGAACGACAAGGAAAATAATCTGCTCCAGATTTCCATTTCATTACTCAGCGATTTTACCAGAAAAGTTAGAATATAGCTGGGAGGAAACTGGGGAGAGAGAGAGAGGAAGAAGAAAGATAAAAAAACGTAGTAATCAAATTATAGATGAGCTGCCTAACAAACAGAAGCTGTAAAGTCTGCTTAAATGTTTTTGATTGTTTCGTATATTTAAAAACTCCCTCTCTCAAAGACAAACCGCCTTGTTTTGACTGACACGCCCATCAATCCAAGGCATCCATTCCGTTATCTTTGTCAAAAATCAGTCAAGTATCAACAACGTACTATTATATATAATGGAAAGTACGTAAAGTACATACATACACAGCTCTTGTTTCTTAAATATGCAGGCCACTGTATCTCTCTTTTATCGCTTGCTTTCCCCCACTACTCGCTCGCTTCTAAGTTTTTATTTACTTTTCTCAAATGCAAAAATTTTATTGTACTCATAATAAATTTTTGCACACAACTTTTCTGACTGGCAACTGACTTGTTTTCGGAACAGTGACAGTGACAATGACGGACCAAAAACTGAAAGATAATGAAAACTGATAAAACCTGATGTGGAGTGGTATATAATGCTATTTATAGTGTTTCTTCCCATATGCCCCAAACTTCTCAACCCACTGTATTTTGATCACACTCACTCACACACACAAGCCCACTTGCTTGTCTCTACTTTCTTTCGTTTTCGCTCCATCTTTTTTTCTGATTATTAGACATTTATTTATAGGCATCATTCTTCATTTTCCTGTTATGTGGAACAGTCGGGGAAAAGTGTATCTATCTGCGAGGAGGAGTGTTTACTAACCGAACTAATTTTCTATTCTCCCGTCTCTTTTCGAATCTCTTGTCAGTACGACTTTCCAATTTTTTGCTTCGCTGACAACCAGCGACACAACACAACTGGAGAAATAGACAAACCATTTTCTTCGCAAGTATGGATATGTAAAAATAATAAAAATGTGTCATTCTAAAAATAGTATTAAATGTTCATTGACAGAAAAAATGTATTTCTTATTATAGTTGCCATCATTGTTGTGGGCGTGTGTATATACAAAATATATAATAATAATAATAATAATCACGTCATTGATCATAACAAAGATTACCTGGATATGTCAGCTCAGTTTTAGGTGAGTGACAGGACAGGATACTGTATAAGGGACGGTCAATAGTAGGCGAATTCTTAGAATGCCTGTTTGTTTGTTTTTTTTTGCGTAGGCGGTTTTGTTATTCTGTTACGCTTAACTTGAATTTGATAGGCGTATGTAAATTTGTCAAGACATGGGAATATAATGGAATCGACAAGAGGTTTGTCGTTTGTCAAAGAAAAACAACGAAGAGAAAGGACTTCAGGAGAGGCATGTTCACTATCCCATAACAATAATAACAAGTATTACACATTTAAGTTGTAACGAAGTAAATAAGTACCTGGCTTTTACATCGACAATCCTTTCGCCCACCAACTAAAACAGCAACAACAACAATGAACCGATGGGACACTATACCGAGAACCAGCATCATCAGTGAAATATTCTGATTCTCTTTCTATCACAACAATTTAGCGTACGGTTGTTTTAACACCGTTTGTCTTGTATCGGGTGAGGTATATGCGCTCTCTCTCTCTCTCTCTGTGTTGTCTTTTTCTTCTTGTCTCTGTTTGATTTATACACTTTATTTTGAGGTGATAGGTATCCATTGATGGTGCCAATGTAGCTTGAAAAACATTCCAGTTATACAGCAACTTTACAACGTCAGACGTTGTTTTGGAATAGTCTCTTGTGCGCAGAGTGAATCCCTTACACGGCCTACCCATTCTTCAAGGCCTCTCCCATCCCATTGTCTAATTCCCTGTCTTTCCGTGTCTTTAAGCCTTTCTTGTAAAAAATGAAAGTTGTTTATGTATATGGTGTCCAATTGTCTTAAAATTCACGTACTTTTCTATAAACCCAGACAGGGTTTCAGGGTGTATACATGTTTATACTTTTTTCGTCTTGTCCTTTTCCCATTTTCTGCAGCACTGAACGTGTTTTCACTTTTTTTAAAAGGAGAAAAGGAAAAGAGAAAGCTAGAGAGAGAGAGAGGCAGTGGTCCTGAGAGTGGTTCTTCTATTATTTCTATTATTTACACGATAACTACACGTTTTAAGTACGTGTCTGGTGAGGAGGCTCCTGTTTTTGTACCCTGTGTGGGTATGTGTGTGCCACTTTGTGCGCTGTCATTGTAGCACAGTCTGTTTGCATACTTACTTGTGGCACTCTTCCTCTCCACTGTCGTCTTGTTACTTTTTCTCGCTAAGGACGCGAGAAAGATGGACGCCCGTATTACAGCTATTATAGCTTAATTACACTAATTTTTCTCAGTCTCCACTTTTTAAATGACGCTTAATTAGATGTTGCCTCAAGTACTTTTCTTCTTTCGTTGTTGCTCTCTCTCTCTCTCTCTCTTCTCTCTGCCACTCCACTGCTGCTTTATTATTGTCGCTTTGAGTTGGCATTTACGCCAGAGCAGAAGCAGAGGGACCCTAAACTACGTTATTATTTTCATCATGTTTATCTTTAAAAAATACATTCACAACAGTTGCAACGGCCTAACGATGGTACGAGATGCTATTTTTTCTAACAGCATCACACACACTAGTGGGTTGCTTTATACACGATACATTAGGTTACACATGTGTGCCTAAGTCCCCATTTAGATCCATGTTTTCCTCCCAAGTACAAGCGGGAAAATGTACTCGGGAAGAATAAAAAACTCATTACATTGTTTACTTACTGGGTACAATTACACGACTTTATTACTACTATGGATTACCTATATATCACTTCATATTATCTAACACCGACAACGAAAATGTGGTTCCTTTCAGGAAACCTTTTGAAATCCGAGTAGACCACAATGTATTCCATTTTAGATAACAGAATGTTCTCATTAAGAAAACCGTGATGCAGTAAACACCACGAAATATACCATGCTGACCTAAATACTAAATATGTTGCATTTCCTGCTTCTTTCCAACTTTCCTTGTGGTGTTCCTGTAAGCCTAACGTAAGCACAAATATTCCAGAAATAGCCATTTCCACCAAGCATAAACTCCTCACCTCACCTACAATCAAAAGAATCGAAAAATAGAAGAGAAAATCCATAAATAAAAACATTTTTTTATATGTAACACTTTCGCACGCACATTTTACCGTGTATCCGTGAGTGCGTGCACACATTATTGTGCCTATTATTTATGACCGTATCTTTATTAAGATGCCAAGAAACACAAATGGGAAAAATGAAAGCGTGGTAGAGTCCAACAATAATGGTACTTGATTCTCATCTTTCCTACTAGTACAAAGGGAGAAATGCTCTGTCAAAAATGTCTTGTAGTAAACATACTAGAAACTACTAGGCTACTAATGAAAAAGAAAGTTTTCTCGTCGTCAGCTGCTATTGTGGGCACACGGTTACGCATCCTTAGATATTTTTTCTCTCAGAAATCCCTTCGTTTATAATACATAATATGGGAGTGCATGCGTTTGTTTGTTTTTGTGCCATTTATTTTGTTTCATTGTGGTACATTATCCGCTTGAGCAACGCACATGCATACTTTCCAAACAAACAGTCAGACAAAAGACTTCAAACATTGTTGCGTAACACTGCCGTTTCGTCTGCCATGTCTGTTTTCTATTCTCAGTTAGTTGTCTTAATGAGAACCGTTGGGGTAAATACCACTTCTTCTTTCTGGAAGAACACACAACCACCAACTTTGTAAAAGCGGCACTACAAGTGGATCCTCCCAGGAAAACGTTGTACCAGTAGATTACTCCAACATGTCTAAAAGTGTAAACACTTTCTTTGTTTCTTTAATATCGATACAACCGAAAGTGTTTTCTTTACTCTTCCACCGTAACACAGCATCTCTTTGAATGCGTAATTATCCTCAAAATTTGCTAGTGTAGCAGCTATCATGCTATCAAGGCTCATCTACTAGAGGAGAGAGGTTTGTTTTAGATCTCACTCAAAATCGTGTGATATAGGTAGGCGTATTTATATATAATAATGAATGACGTTGTTGCATTTTCGTATATTTTGTCTCTTTTCTCGTTTGAACGTATTTTCTCTCTAAAAATCACACTTCCCGTCTTGTATGCATCAACGATAATTCCATCAACATCACCAGCGGCACCATAGCGCTAACATAAGACGTATACTACTCTACTGATACTCTATATGACAAGTAATAAAGAAAGATAACTTGATGCTTATTTAATTCGCGAAGAGGACAAACTTGCTAATACTCTTTTTGTGTTGTGTAAACACTCGCCGCTGACACTTACGAGGAGACTTCTCCATTCGATTACAAAGTTTTTAGTTTAAATGTACACTAAAATTTAGATTCGAGTGGTAAATAATTCATTGGAGACTGTGGGCAACACACTAGCAGGATATTAATTGTAAATGCCTTACCTGAACAGGGAACTACCATCTTTGTTAAGTTGGAGAAGTCTATAAACGAGAAGGTGAGTTATCCAATTTCTGTAACTTCTCGAGTATGACCATTTGAAGTTGAAATGCTCCCAATAAATTTGCCATTCGAATTTATATTTTAGTATACAATTAGAAACCAACTTAACAGCTCGTTGGTGAAGTGCCCTTGTCAGTGTCGCACTTCACTGCAAGCACGTTTCTTATTTAAACGAGACCCTACTATGGCCTTGCTCTTGCATTTTCCTGTATACACAGTAATTGTGAAACACATTTCACTCTGTACTCTCGTTGTGTTGCAGCCTTTGCAAAAGTCCTGCCAAAAAAGGGTTCAACATGACGACGAGGAGGAGGATTCTGATGGTATTAGGTTCCTTTTTATGCTTCCTGCTATCAGAACACGACTGCTACTCCTGCTACTACTACTATTGTACAGCTTCATTGAGACAAGTAAACAATAATGTGCATAACAGGGTATTATAATAATATGTAGAGATGAAAAATAAATTGTGCTTTTGGCCAACTTTTTCTGTGCTGATGTGTTTGCATTATTTTTTATAATGGTATATGTGTGTGTGTGTGTGTGGATAAATATATATGTAAAGTATGCATGCATCATCATATCGCAAAGTGGGGTTTCATCTTTGTAGTAAAAAAATACTTCCGTTCATAAATATGAACTGTCAAGCAAAAGCAGTCCCGAGTACAACAACAACAACTCTTACAACTATCATTGTGGCAGCAGTAAGAAACGAGAGAACGAAATAAAAGTAACAAAATTAAATTTGGAGAATAAATTTGTTTGAAATGTTGTGTGTGTCTGCCTGTTACTGTTGCTGAGGCTGTCACAAGTCCGAACAAAATACACACACATACATACAACCAATGCCGGCAAATTGGTGTTAGTGAAAGGAGCTGCCGAGCTTTGAGCAACTGACCACCCCGATGATATCCTTAACCGACGTGGTAACTTATTATGAATGTGATACAATTGCGCGTGGTGATACCATTTCTGCTGTTGTTACCATTGCTGCTTTCTGCTGGAAATTGAAACCATGTCGTTTTTCATTAGCCCGAAAAGAAAGCAGGGCGAAAGCAGAATCAGAAAGGCAGTGGTGGCACGGTCCTACACACGGGGTAGGTAAGGCCTATAGTGGGGCGCAACGACAGCAGCACATGGTTTTATTTTAGTGACACGAAGCAGCAAAAGTCAAACTAATGCCGAAAGGGACTCTGTCTTTCACAACAAGAAAGAGCGGTTTACTCCATATTAGCATTTTGCCAAGGTGACATTTCAAGGGTAACGCTTCTCTAAGGACCACTATCGCTACTCGTCCGACAAAGCAAACAAGATCCTTACAAAGATACCCCAGAATACGTTCACTGAATAGGTTATATACATCTAAGGAGGAGGCCGCAGTTGTGTAAATTTGAGATTTACAATGTCCCAGCGATAGTTGCATTATGCCAGAGGTAACTACTAACAGCAGAGAAGCAGTGAAGCTCCACTTTTGGAGTTGGGGCATACATGTGTATGTTCATAGATATATCTATTTTATTGAAATGAAGGAAAGGGCACGACGAGTAGGAGGAGAATGAACGACAAAGACGACGAGAAGGCCATGGAGTAGAGAAAAAGAGAAGACAAGTCTCTCTTGTCTCTTCCCTTAACTCATTCAGGCAAAAAAGGAGCATCCTCAGTGGATTTTCCTAGTTCATTTCGCTTGGCAAACTTCCCAAATTGTTACTATGCGCGCGAGATGCAATCCTTCTCTTTCTTCTCCCGCTGCTGCTCATATAGCCTGCTATTCTCTATTTGCTTCTTTATTTTTTTTCTTTTCGAGGGCTCTGAACAAAAACTTGATCATCGTCGTCGTCGTCGTTTTTGTGATCATCATCATCATCATCATCAAGATCAACTTGAATGTGAACTGGGCGCGTACACACACACACACACACAGCAACAGTACTAGTGGCAGGATCCCAATGAATAAGAAAAAAATTCACGAAAACTGTACCGTAATACTTTGGGGATGTCATTATATATTCATTGTAGGTTTAGGTTGAGCTGTTGGCAAGCGAAAAAAAAATAAAACACTTTATTGCCCTGACATTCGCACAAGTTTTCACACTACATGGCTGCTACAATTTAGCCCGATTCTAGCAAGGTATGTTAATCTTTTTGCCCAGGAGAGCGACAAAACCAGAAATGGTTTTTAACTTTTTAAGCTGCGAGCAGCCTAAAAGCTGATAGAATATAGATACATTCATTTCATAATAAATACACACCAGCGTGTATAGACGCTTTGTAGCATTCCAATTGTGAAAAGGGACCTTGGGTTTACAATCAACCTTTTAATAATCGCGCATTACATCCAATCGCATGGTTATTATCAACAAGCGGAAAACATTGTGTAGATGGAAAAAGTTACTCCCGTCATGTCCTTGCGTTGACATAACATAATAAATATTTGCTACACTTTTCCGCACTAAAATGTTATCGATGTTCTTTTATGATCAACACATCTCGTTCCGAGTATAGACAAAGATAAAGACGAAAATAAGAGAAAAACACGTCATTTCACTCTTTTGCTGGGTTACTACTACTACAACTACTGACTGCTACACTGATGACTTTTGTTGCTCGTTGTTTCATAATAAACGCGAGATGCTGTTGTCTCACATGTTTCCCTTGCCATACATTACTACAAATAAAGAGAGGAACATTCTGACGAGGCTTTTATTCCATAAATCCATAACCCGTTTAAGTCATGTTAACGGAGACTCGCTATAGTCATGGTAATGGTAATAATAATAATCCACACATACACACTCAAACAAACACAGAACATGGAGAGAGAGAGAGAGGAGAAGAGAGAAAGCGAAAGAAACCCCGCAAAAGGAAACTCTTTCCGTTTGACCGCGTTTCCACTTGAAACCAACCAGAAAGCAAAGGACGGTTTTCTGTAGCCGTTTTTCCAATGATGACGACGACGAGGACAACAACAGAGCACAGTTTTGTTGTTCACCATTTTCTTTTCTATCGTTTCCTCTTATATCCCAGTTTTAAGCAAAAAGAAACACAATTTCAAGAAAATGCACTCCGAAAGGAAAAGGAAAGCAGCAAAGAAACACTTTCACTCTCTTGTCCGGTTCCTTGCTATGCCAGTCTGTCAGTCAGTCGTCGTCAGTCCAGTTAGCAATACCATCAATGAAATAGGTAGGTAGATGGTGATGTCATTTTAGTGTTATGACTGTCGCAGGGACAAACACAGAGAAAGAGAAAGGCAAACGGTTTTGGTGGTTGGGGAACCCTTTGCTACACACATACATTTCACAAAAGGGAACGCCTGCTACATGTATTGTGTGTGAATTACGTGTATACAATACAGTTAGGTTACATGGTATTGGTATATATGACATTCTCGTTTGTGATGATGATATAAGTGACATGACATGACAATCCAATGAAATGTTGAAATTTTTGTGCAATCCTCGTCGCAGTGGCGTAACACATCATCAATAACATGGTTCGATGACATTGCATTCCTTTCTATCCAAAAAGAATATTGTACTTGAGTTGAACTTATTTCTTCGTTTTTTTGTTAAGATTATTGGAATAACGATGATGATCTTGTTTGTTGTAATGATAATGATATGGGATGGGGATAGACGACATTGTCTATTAGAATAGGTTTATATGATTTATCGTTAGTTAGTGTTATTCGCCCACTGGTGGTTGTAGCAGGAAGCTGGAGAGAACATTTTTGAGGACACCTGAATAAGTACAGAAAACTGGGGTTGTTATAAGAATTTTCTATTCAAAAAGAAACTATCATGTGGACAACACCGCTTGTTTAAATGAGTACGAAAAATACATACAAGTAATACGTTTATGTAGTGTATAAGGAGTGTAGTTTTGTAAGCTTTGCCAAGATGAAAGACATTTGGCCTTTTGGTCCTCCCTCGGCCGTTATATGAATACCAGCATTATTTGTAATTCAAGAAGCTGTAAGGGTATACTCTGGCCGATGCAGTATAGCAAGCATAGGAAACAGACTCATTAATTTCTTCTGCATAATTTGTCAACGAAAATGGTAACACTTTCTTGTAGCGATCTTTTTGTGTAAGCAGGACATATATTGGCAGTGAATGGGGAAAAGAATCTTTTAAATTTTCGCCATCGTTACTAGTATTGAGTCATTGCAATTCGTTACAGCAATGCTCTCTGCAATTTGTTGGGAAAAGAAAGCCGGCAAGGAATCCAGGAAACAAAGGAAGAGACGAGCAACTTTCTCAGTCTTGAGTTCAAACAAGTCCGCCAAACAACTGGGTGCTTTTTACACTCTTTCTTCTTTCAGGGCTCCATGGCGTGACTACTTTGAAATTGCATCGTCAGCGACCTGACCATTTTTAATGGGGACGAAGTAATGGAGGTCTGACAAATAGACGGCGGAAAGTCGTTGACAACACACTTCAGCAAAAAAAACACTCTCCCTTCATCATTTTTTCTTCCTTGATTTAAACCTTTGAAGAGGAAATTCTTTTAAAATGCACGACTGGACAGGGAACTCCTGTCAAAACAAGTGCAACTCCCTCCTTCCCACGCACACACATACCCTGGACAGTGAGTACGGCGAGTTCGTTTTAGGTTTTCTAATTTTTCCCCTTTGTTGTTCAAAAAACATTGGTGAATAAATTCGTAAAAGGATGAAGTAAAGGCTTAGACCCTCGGTGTGGCCCCTCTATCCATCTTTGCCGCTGTATTTCCACTGACCTTGTCCATTCGCCATTATCTCCTGTCTTTTATTTCAAGATATTTCTTTTCCTCTGATCTTGTACCTGTTTCCCTGCTGCTGCTGCTTTGTTATTGTCGTTACCAATGGTATTTCTACGAACGAGCAGTGTGAATTGAAGATAGGACATAAAATGAAACATGGAAGAAATGAAAAGACGAAAAGTGTGTGTGTGTGTGTCTGAGAGAGAGACATTGTTAGAGGCTCTTTCAAGAGTGAAAAGCCGACGAAGGAAAGAGAAAACCTGAAAAGAATGTGAACGACGACAAACGGGCATGAAATAGATGGACACACTCACATACACACACACACAAGTTTATGCCATTATGTCCCCATCGCCGTTGTCGTGTCGTCGTCATATCGACATTAACCCAAGTCCGCCAGTATTTTACGCCCCCAGCTTGCTACTGCTTTCGGCGCGTTACAAATACACACCGCATTTTAAACAAAAACGACAGCGAGATCCAAGCGTCAACAGAAAACCAAGAAGGACAGGCAGAGGGGAAAAAAGAGAAACTAGGAAAAGAAAGTGAAATATCGATTGGTAAAATGGAGAAAAGATTGCTTTATGATGTGTGGAACACTTTTTTCTTTCCAGTCACCCCCTCCCCTTTGATTCAGCGCTGCTTTCTGTGGCGAATTTTCTTATTTGATTTTATTCCTTTTTTAAAGCCACACACCATTATGCTCAACATGTACACACACATCATGTCATAATATATATACACTCTCTGACTTTCTCTCTCTCCCTCTATTTTGCTTGTGCCTCAACGTGGTTTCCATTATTCCTTCTTTAACTGTACAGGGCGAAGGATAAAGGGACAAACAAAGTTTTCCTGTTTAGCTCGGCACTTGGATTATTTACTGAAAATTGAATTTAACTCTAAAGTAACCTTGCCGTTGGAAAAGGTTCTGGCCAAAATGCATCAGCCACAACATCGATAACTGTATTTTCTTACTATCCCCCGCGTAAAATAATTCTGTGTTACAGTCTCTGACAGACTTTGCTGTTACCTTCAAGTTTGGTGTGGGTATGGGTGCTGGTAGGAACAAAGTGAAAGTATCCAAAGGGGCTATACAAAAATGTGTCTACAACTTGTACTATCCCTACTGTTCCTGATGCTTGCAGCCACACACAGTCACTACTAATGTCATGCCTAGTGGCCTTGTGAAACATTATCCTTGTTAAGCTAACGACACACTCAAACGCATTTTATTGACTTGTTTAGCACCGGAGAAAAAGGAGCATGAGAGAGAAAGCGAGTGACAGCTGGCCTTTCCACTTCTGAGTCTCTCCCGCTGACACTCTCATTTCCATTTTTTGGCACCAGCCTATACCACCACTAGCCTACGGGATGATGGTACTAAAACGGAGACCGTCAGAAACAAAAAAGTAAAGTGCAAATGACAAAGTCTTAACCATTACCACAAGAACACGAACGGAAACCCGGCTTGTCCTTGATTGTCATTTACAGTGCACTTACAAAGCTCGCCCTTCGCGTTGTCGATGACGTTAAAAATTAATTTTTTTCCTGGTCAATTTCACGTGTGTCAGAAGCAGTAAAAACGTAATTTTATGCGTAGTAAAAAGTTGTTTACCTTTCGTTACACAAGGATTCCACGCTGTCATAAGCACGCCATATATGTATAGTATAAAGCAATATACCCACTATAATGGCAGTATCGTTCTAATTTTCTAATTTTTACGATGGGCACGATTTTTTAATTTTTATCCTTCTAATTAATTCGAAGCTGGGATTTTAATGCTGTGCAGCCTTCATCTTCTTTTCAAATATAAAACGTTTGCTAATTTCAAATTTCTTGCATTGAGTCTGTATGAAGTACATTGTAAAAATAATAAATGTGCTTTGTAATCCTATGCTAATATAATTGGATCCCCAAATGAAGTTGGATATGTCGATATTTGGGAAAGCGCATTTTCATTGGAATCTGCGCATCCAATTTGATCAGAAAAAGAATTTGCATGGTAATTTGCAATCCCTCTTATAGAAATAGAAATACCCTCAAAGATACCCTCTTGGGTGTAATCCAGTTCCAACAATTCGTCTTGGGTTAAATTACCATGTAATTTTAAAGCCAAGTGAAAAGCTTTTTGAAAGCGAAGTCTACATGTGAAGCCCTTCAGAAAGTTTATGCAATCAATAGGAAAGTCACTTGAAAGTCATCCTCCTGATGAACAACAGCCCAAGGAGCAACTATGCACGTTTACCTGATCTTCTATTTTTTTTAGTTTTCGTGGAAAATGCATACCATATTATTCAAACCTACAATTTTCTTTCATATTCATCGCTAAAGTCGTGTAAGATGCTGATTTGGTGTATTTTTCCTTTGAAGAATATATTTTATGCAGCTGTTTTGTGCTTTTGACTGTAGCAAGTCTAAAGCTCTCGCAGTATTCTTTTTCTTGCTCGTGTCTGTTCATCAGGGAGTTCATTAATCTGAACCTCTCTCTCTCACTCGCTTTCGCTCTCCCCATTACTCCCTCCCTCTGTTAACTCTTTTTGTGCACATTTCGGAAATTCTGTGAGCCGTGAATGTGATTCCTTTAATGGGGAAATTTATTGATGTGGTGGTGGTGTATGAGTGTGGTTTGAAGTTTGTATACAACGACAACCCGTTCTCTCTCTCTCTCTCTCTCTTTTTAGTGCTACCACCTTCCCTCTATCTCTAACTGCTATGCTGCTGTTGATGTACCTCAAACATGAAACTAACTGCTATCGAGAGAAAGCAGAGCACAAAATTTGTCATTTTTTAAACAATTTTCACGCCTGAGAGATTTCCACCTTTTTCTGACTTACTCCCTTATACCGTGTTTTGCTGACAGGAGCGCGCGTGCACAGTTGTAGGGAATATGCAAATACGTATGTTTTTAAGAGTGAACCAAAGCAGTGGCACTCTTTTCCCATTTTACGAATAATACACATGCCTGCATGAGCTCATTCATTTTCCGTCCCTACAGCTCTCTTTCGACTTCACTGTCTCTCTCTCTCTCTCTCACAGACACACACACAAACACTCTTTTCATTCTCTTCAGGGTTGCTAGTTAGACCCCAGGAGGACGAGCAAACCAAAAATGTAAAACAAAATGAGCGTATCTCTGCAGGAAAGAGAGCAGAAATATCATAGACCAAAACAAAAAATCCCAGGGACTTCTTTGTTTCTCTAGTGGGTTGTGACACAATCCCACACAATGAACGATTCATCTTAAAAAATACTCAAATAGTCTTGTCAGGTTTTTCTCATCATCCGTCATCATCAAAAGAGCAAACTGTACCCCTACTCTGCATTCGTCGTCAACTTTATTAGATCGAACCTCTACTCGATGTAGGGAGTCAAGATAAGTTCATCCTACCAATTATACTGCTTCCAATCATGTTGGACGATACCTTTGGGGTTGTACTCATCCAGTCCGGAGTTACATCCCGGAAAATTAATTGACGTTGAGCAGATCTAGGTTCCTTTCATTGGATGACGCCATATTTGAACTTGCTTTCTGCTGACAGATACAATTATTAGCATTTAATCGTAATAATGCACTACATTAAAATGATTAAATACTATTTCCATGTCAGGTAGCTCTCTAAGGGCCCTAAGGGACACGAACTGGAATATTTTAGATCAACTGTAAGCTAGAATGCGAAGTCTAACAAATTTGTTTTAGTTGGAAATATTTGTGACTGGAGTATCTCAGAGTTGCTAGCTGTGTCGAATATTTGTTACATCGACAAGTATTTTAATTATAACTACTATTAGAAATTGTACTTGGCAAGCTTTTGTTTTGAGGAAAAGGAGCATGTTAATTCGAAGGCTATTATTCATCATTTTAAAACAATGATATTTGCAAGTTACCTAACAATTCTTACTAATGCCTCGTTTGCCAAAACGCTCGTGTGGGCCTATTCCATCCCCTACCCTCCTGTTCAGTATTCAGCAGCAGCTATCGTTTTATTGTGTAGGTAGTGTGTGTAGCACAAAAAAATTCCCAGAACTTCTCGTTTGACTCCTTCCTCCTTCCCAAAAAGAATCAGTGGGGCATTAAATAAGGGTATTCGCTCTAATGTGTGGAAGGCATATCAGGGGGACAGAGATTCACGCATTTTGAAGTATAAAGTGAAATAATTTTGCAACGACGACGACCTGAGATGCTGCTGACGTTGTTGATCTTTGCTTATTATCCCCAAATAAAACAAAATACCTACGTGTCTGCTTGGAAGATGGAGTACTGCTCTTCATAGGTATTTGTGGGAGCTTTATGTAAAATAGTCTCATTTCCTGATGAAGTATCCTGCTGTCATTACATTTTGGAAAAAGGGAAACGTTTACAAGTTTTTGAACATATTGGAGTGGAAAGAGCACTTACAATTGCCTTTATAACGGGAATCCATTATCTCCACAGCGTTAAGGTGCATCAGGCTGAAGGAAATTGTGTGTAGTTGGGATGCGCAGCACGCTAATAATATGAGTCACTCGACCAGAAGCTCACCTATAATACATGTTGATTATACCTGAATAGAATACCAAGTTTGACTACAGCAGAGCGTGTGAAACATGTAATTAATTGTGTTTACTGCATATTATCGAAATGCTAGTTGTAGCTTGTGGGTTGATTTTATCTAAAGGGGACGAGGACATGGGAAAATCTTTTGTAACTTGCAGATTAAGCAGAAAAAACTTGTGGTAATTGCTTCCGTAATTTTAACTGAATTCACATATATGTATAAACTAAAGTGAAATGTTCAGATTTCGACGCTGCCACTTCATTTCCCTTTTTTGGAGGTTTCATTATTGACAATATGAATACGTGTTGTTGATGGGACGAGTAATTAGGAAATGGGGAACTGTGAAGTTGTTGTGTAACTTGGAAGAAAAAACAATGGTTGAGAAGCACAGAAGAGAGGAGCAAAATCTCTCTTGTTGGACGCGAAATGGAACACTCGACAAAATTTTAATGAATTGCGGACGACCAACTTACTCAACAACATAATTAAAATGAAGGCTTGAGTGTGAATGGGAGACAAAAATGACCCATTCAAATTTTAATCATTAAATCCTTACGTAAAATGCTGGGAGTTTAATTGGAAGTTGTTTTCGTGGTACAAAAGCACAATACGACAACCGTTTAACGACA
>JAHZNE010002187.1:0-11047 GCA_027744055.1 Callyntrura sp. NNG-2020
AATCGACATTTAATTATAAATGTCAGACGCCAAAAATTGTGTCATTTTGACTAAAACGACATTTATTTTGACGGACATCTATGACATTTATGACACGAGCCAAGCCTACTCAGAAGAAGCACTTTTTAAAGGGATAGGTACTCTGTACACTACGCATATATATATTTTTTGTTACAGATATTGTGCTTTGTGCTTCACATACGTTTAGAGTATTCAATATCGTAGAAGAGGTAGAAATAAGTTAGCATTTACAAAGTAGTGCAGTGCAGGACACAATTGCATATACTTTCAGTAGTCCGGACCAATCACAGGGAAGCGGTATAAATTGGTTAGAGAAGCGGGATTTAACTTTGTCATCACATCATCATTCATAATACATGTGAAAGAAAATTGGCATTCTTTTATCTTTAATATCATAAATTTTCGTGGTTTGTTCTTTGTTTTGCAAATATAACAGAATACGCACTTACAGACTTGGTGTTAATAATACGGTTTTTCACGACTTTGAGACGAATAACATCTTCAGGAACAATTGCATTTCTTCCCTTACATGCTGTTTTCTCCTGTTTTTTTTTCACTGTCCAACACTAAATACGACTTGTCTTGTAGATGTTTAAGAAGCATTGAAAGCACATTGTGTCAATGGTATCCAGATGAATGAACTTTATTTTGTTATCATGAAATGAATACACGTATGCACGACGTACCAACTAAGGGTAAACGGAAACCTAAATATTAGTATAAACCGTATAAACACTACACATACATACATTATATTGTGCAAAAATTGAAGCATTGAAATATATTTGAAGTACCTATCAGTTCTAAAGTAAAAGAGAGGTGAATAATAGAGTAATGATGCGAATAGAACACAGGAAATTTCGGACGCACTGTACGAATGATGATGAGCAATATCTGAGTATTACAGGGGGAGTTTCTTTGTCCTTGTTTTTGCTCCACCTCCGAAAAGGGTGCCTTATACGTTAGGCGTTTCATCGCATCTCCCGCACAGTGCCATTGTTTATCGTTACTCCTGTTTTGGAAATATTGTTAACAAATAGGACAGTTGTGCATATATCAGTTTCTGTCCAGATAGGGTAGACGTGGGTTCAGGTTTTAAGCAAGGTGTTTATTAGAGAAATCATATATCTCTTTGTTCTCTGGGATTTTCAGGCATTTTCGTTCGTTTTTCATTTTTGGCTGAACGTTTAAGTAAAGGAAATGTGATTGTACAAACGTAGTTTGTATGTGCAGTGCAAAGTGCAACGAAATCCAGCCGAAAAAAACTCATTGTTTCTATCTCTGTCTTTGTGTTTCCTGCTCTCATTTTCGATCATTCCTTTCTGAAGGAAACAACATAGTGAAAGGAAGAGCAAATTTCCTAAAATCGACGACGTTGAGATTTTGTTTTTAAGTAAATTTTTGTATTCAGTAAACAACAACTATATTCATTGATCCTCGGTCGACGTTGACGTCGTAAGTATAAAAATTTTCTTTTAAGTCGCTTGCCATAGTCATATTTAGTGAAGTAGAATATTATAAATTTTGTGATTTGAAATTAGGAAGGAATCCGTGTTACAAACGGTACGACGTGAATAAACAAAACTTAGAATATTTTTCTTTTCTTCTAATCGGTAATTTTAGAACAAAAACCTCAAAATGGTTCAGAACAAGATGGTTGTGGTGAAGAGGAACGGGAGGACGGAGGAGGTGCATTTTGACAAAATTACGAGTCGCATTGAGAAGTTATGCTACGGTTTAAATATGGAATTCGTGGACCCACCAGCAATCACGCTGAAAGTAATCAGTGGTCTTTACTCCGGTGTAACAACTGTTGAACTGGACAACTTGGCTGCTGAGACCGCCGCGACTTTAACCACCAATCACCCTGATTATGCTATACTGGCTGCGAGAATCGCTGTCTCCAATTTACACAAAGAGACAAAGAAGTGCTTTTCCGGTAATTTAACTGATGTTTTACACATCTTATAATAAACAAAACATGTAGATTTAATGGTTAAAGTAAGGAATTGGGATTTCATACTGCATCCAGGGATGCAGTATGGAATTTACTATATAAATTTCCGCTGATGCAACGTAACGTCAACCCAACCTAACCTAAATTTGCCAACCAAAAAGATGCAGTATGGGAAATTAACATAGGGATGCAAGTATGAAATCCCAATGTCTTACTTGAACCGATTTAATTGTTCGTATGTTCATTATTTTGCAGAGGTAATGAACGATCTGGCCACAATGATTGATGAAAAGAGTGGGCGAAACTGTCCAATGATCTCCGAAAAGCACAATGGTATTATTCAGAAGCATGCTGACAGGTTGAACTCCGCCATTGTGTACGACCGAGATTTTAATTACAACTACTTTGGATTTAAGGTAAGAAAATTTATACTTTATCAATTATAACCAAATCATAAACATGGGTGTTAAGATTGCAAAACTCATAAACATGGTTTTGTTTGTATGCACTCAAAAATGTTACCGTTTTTGTACTTTTAGTATGAAAATCGATTATTACAGTTTATATGTAGTCTTAATTAAGACGAAAATAACAATTAATTTGTTTTATAGAGACCTGGAGCATTTGCAATTTATCTGGAACCCTGGCATGCAGATATTTTCGAATTTTTAGACCTTAAAAAGAACACTGGCAAAGATGAAAATCGTGCACGCGACTTGTTTTTTGCTGTTTGGATTCCTGACCTATTCATGAAGCGCGTGGAGGAAAATGGGGATTGGTGTTTAATGTGTCCAAGAGAGTCCCCTGACCTTTTTGAGAAATGGGGAGATGAGTTTGAGGCGTTGTATACCAAGTAAGCTTACTTGACTTTTTAATATGAATATTCGACTACTTCGACACTTGTATATAATGGTGACGTGTTTTTCTTATTGATAGGTATGAGAGAGAAGGTAGATACCGTAAGAAGGTGTCTGCACAAAAACTTTGGTATCACATCATTGAGTCTCAAATTGAAACTGGAACACCGTATATTTTGTACAAAGATGCCTGTAATCGCAAGTCAAATCAGCAAAATCTTGGAACCATTAAATGCTCCAACTTATGTACTGAAATCGTAGAGTATTCAGCACCTGATGAAATAGCTGTTTGCAATCTCGCATCAATTGCCGTAAACATGTATGTGAAACCAGACCGAACATACGATTTTAAGAAATTGAAGGAAGTTACCAAAGTTGTCACAAGAAATCTCAACAAAATCATTGATGTTAATTACTACCCCGTACCTGAGGTATAAAGTTGTTTTTAATGCTATTTATTTAACACTGGGAAATATGTATATAAAACTCATATCGCTCACATTGTTTGTAACAGACAAGAAAATCAAATATGCGTCACCGACCTATTGGAATAGGTATCCAGGGACTGGCCGATGCTTTCATTACCATGAGATTTCCATTTGATAGCGCTGAGGCTAAGCAACTTAACATCCAAATTTTTGAGACTTTATACTATGGAGCTTTGGAGGCTAGTTGCGAATTGGCGAAGGAAGAAGGAACTTACGAAACATACGATGGGTCACCAGCCAGTAAAGGGGTGCGTTGCTTTTTAGTTCAATTCGATTTTAAAAGTCTTTGCTGATTATTGTTCTGTTACTTCAATTAATTGTTTACATATCCTAAGCACAACTTGAGCAATACATACTAGTTGTGTCTGAAAAAATCATGGATATGCAACTTTTCTTGCATGATTACTAATTAGTATCATTATTAGTTTACGTAATTTTGTTTTGCAGATTTTACAATACGATATGTGGAACGTAACTCCTACTGGTTTGTGGGATTGGTCAGTGTTAAAACAAAAAATCTCTCAGCACGGTCTTCGAAACTCCTTACTCCTGGCCCCTATGCCTACTGCGTCTACTGCTCAAATTTTGGGGAACAATGAATCTATTGAGGCTTACACATCAAATATTTATACACGAAGAGTGTTGTCCGGAGAATTTCAGGTAACAGATTTTAGTTGTAATATTTATGAATATGTTGACGGTTTGTGATTTAACGTTGAAGATAAATCTTACTTCCTAATATTGTAGGTTGTAAATCCTCATCTGCTAAAAGATTTGACAGAGAGAGAACTATGGAACAATGATATGAAAAACCAGATCATTGCTGCTAATGGATCCATTCAAAACATCCCAGATATCCCGGCAGACATAAAAGCTTTGTATAAAACTGTGTGGGAGGTATCTCAACGTGTAGTCATTGATATGGCTGCTGATCGTGGAGCCTTTATAGATCAATCGCAATCACTAAATCTCCATATTGCTGAACCCAGTTTTGCCAAACTTACTTCAATGCATTTCTACGGTTGGAAAAAGGTTAGTTATGATGGAATAAGAAAGTAATTTTTAATACAGAAATATTATGACAACTCCTATCTTATGACAAATTTTTAACAGGGTCTGAAAACCGGTATGTACTACTTACGAACAAAGCCAGCAGCAAATGCAATTCAGTTTACTGTGGACAAAACTAAACTGATATCTCGTGAAGAAAATGAGGCTGGAATGGTTTGTTCTCTTCAAAATAAAGATGAGTGTATGATGTGCAGTGCGTAGTGATGTATGTGATTTGAAAAATAATTTTAAGTCACTGATTCAGGTTGTAACAGTAATTTTATGTTGCTGATTCATTCAAATTTCTCGATTTTCATTAAATTTATAATGGCTTCTTTGCTGAATGTTCTAGTTCTAGAAAGGTATACTACTTATTATTGTACTTGTATTATTCTGTCCGCTCGTATGAGTTTGTATTACCAGCGTTTTTATTCATTAAACCGTGAATGTAAATAAAATAAATGCATTTAACGTATGCAATCCAAAAATACAAAAAGTTTCAGGAGTACTATGAAGCTCATTGATTTTCATGTAAAACTCTATGTAACGAAAGCGAACAAAGCATAAACCGCAAGGCGCGTGTGCATACACGATATCCCGAGAAATTGGATCACTCCTCCGATCCGAATGCCCGGTAACATATTTTTCAGTCGTCTTCTTCACCACGTTTGGCTTAAACGACTGAACTCAATCCACAGTACATTTTTCAGACGGGTCTTACATTACCAGTATTTTCCTTTCTTTTATTGATCAATATAATTTGACACCTGATACGTTTTACTTTCAAATGCTATATGAGCTCTGTTCCTATTTACAGACACATAATGATGTATGATTCCAGGACAGTTTTACTTTCACTTGCACACTTACCACCACACAAACTTGATTTTGTTTTTTCCTTTTTGTATTGTAAATATTTAAACAGTACGATGACATCAGCATATAGATTTATCAGCTCAAATTGGAACCAATGCTGTGTTTTACAATTTACATTTTGGTTTCGCTTACTCACAAATAAATAATTCGTTAAGATGTACGGTGTGATTTTTATAGTGCTTGCTTCACACGATCGGTGAATTAGATTAAATATATGAATAATAACGGTCAGCCGCAGCCGTGAACGCGAAGCTTTATTACAATCCATTGCATCGTAAAATATATCGTTTGAAAATAGCTGTGATAATGACGAATGATAAATTGATAAACCACAAACAGGAATTAATTTCTTTATACATAATATAAATTATATACATGTACTACTGGAACACTGTAATCCTGTAGCCGTGTGTGTGGCTCAATTGTGTTTTGTGCCATATTTGTTGAAAGAATGAATGAATATATTAACCCAGAATCTCTGAAGAATTGTGCGTGAACTACGATGATTTAGTACAAAATTGGCTTTGTCGGTTGCGTATGTCCATAATTCGCGTATAAGCTCAATAAAAATTGCCAAATTATAATACTTAATAAGAGTTCAAATGGCGCCCGCACCACCTAAAAATTTTTGGGGTCCGGTAACTTCGACCTTGGACTGGTGTGAAGTAAACTATGAAATCAGCCCTTTCATTGCGGAATTTTGTAAGTAAAATCTCCATTCTTAAAATAATTATTTTTTGCAAATCAAAAATGATTTAAAATCGTTGAAATTTCCCCTTGGTGCACAGGGAACACATTAAGCAATCTCGGAATGATCATTCCTTCAATATTCGGAATATATGAAATTGTCCGCTTAGGCCTGGAACGAAAGTTTATATACACACATTTATGCTTAATTGGTAGGCTTCTCAATATTCATATACCTATTATACTTTTTAACATATAATATCATGGATAAATAAACTATAATATTATATGTACGATATATTAACGCTATTTTCTTGTTTGATGTTGTGTTGGTCTAGCTGTGGGAATCGGATCTTGGGCATTTCACATGACACTTCTGTATTACATGCAGTTGTTGGATGAAATCCCTATGATCTTTGGAAATATGGTTCTCATCTACCAACTAGCTGAAATCCGCAAGTCCATTAAGAAACCGGTTAATTCAGCGCTTATCTTTGGATGCTGCTCATATGCTTTCTTTTTTACTGTTTTCTACCTTGCTTTCAAAAACCCACTAATTCATCAGGTAAAATGGGCTGAGCTGTTTACACTGCACTGTCTGTTTGAAATATATAGTTTTTCAAAGATATCATTCCTATGTTTTTCAGGTAATGTACGGAGCTGGTGTTGTTGTCGTCTTGATACTGGACTTAAGGCTAGTTAACTACAACCAATGCCGAACATGCACGCGGCTTCTTTCCGCAGGGTTCTTCATGTACACCTTTGGATTTGGATTATGGAATATTGATAATCAACTGTGTCCACAATTGACGTATGCATTTAAATCTTGCTTGGTTCTATCATTACCGTACGTTATCGTAAGACTGACATTATGGTTTTTGTGAAATCTTACAGGAGCGTGAGAACAAAATTACCAAAATATATCGGCCCAATGACTCAACTACATGCCTGGTGGCACATATTGGCTGGATATGCAACGTACATTCACATTCTCTTCGAGTAAGTCAGAACAATTAAAATATTTAATGCCGTTATGAGTCTATTGTAAAATTGCACTATTGTAATGTTTCACTATTGCAGAATTCATGCTCGAAGCCATTTTGTGAAACCAAGAACTCAAATTGTGGTGAAATACTTTGGAATTTCAGTAGAGCCAATGTATCGACATCGTAATGAATGATAAAAAGTAGACAATAATAGACCGAATAGTCTGTCAGTAAACTGATACTGATACCAGCAGCAACCTGCAAGTATATGATGTCAGGCATATCATATGACAATGGCATATATACACTCGTTTAAATTAGATTAGAACAAATTTAGTAAAAGCTACGTAGGTCAAAAAGAAAAAAATCACGTCCACGTTGTGTCAAGGATAAGAGCAAGCATGTAAAGTGAAATGTACGTCCTATTGTTTATCAAAATTTATTTCATGGTACAGCTTTTAATTATGCTAATACAACTCATCGCAATAAAAAAAGCCAAATTATGTTACGCACAAACGAAAGTAATTTTATATCCTAATTTCCATTTCCATGTCGTTCAGTGATAGTATAAGATAGGTATGTTAAATTCGTCACGCGATGGCGTGACATTTAGAGTATCAATAGATGACGATGCATTGTATGCTTCGGATTTATGTTTCGGAACATATACAATAATACTCGTTTCGTTGTAACATGAGTAGAGTAGTCGTTCGTAACCAAGGTATTTTTATACAAAACAAAAAAAGCAGTTTGTCTCACTAATAATGGGTTGCTATGCAATTTTTTTGTTTTGCATAAAAATAAATTGGCCATAAACTATAATTTTAAGAAATGTCATGTCATGCAATTCAATGGTATAAACACAAACAAAGTATAAACTTATAATTAGTAAGTTAGTGTTTTAAAACCGTCATTTTAGTTTCATTGTCATTGTGATTGTGAAGGTTATGTTCGCGTACTTTTTGAACATGTAATAATTATATCGAGCTTGATACAAAATATCATTTTCAACATATGGTTTTGTAATGCTAATTGTTAGGACAATCACCAAATATCGCAATAAATAATGTGGATGCTGATTTGCATCATTAAAATGTATGTTTTAGAACACTAATAACGATTAATGTATATTTACTTTTAAGACAATCGACGGATTTTTCCACAGTAACCATTACCTAATATAGATTTTGAAACATTTCATTCAAAGTTTATTGCGAAAATTACAGTATTGATAGGTAACAATTGATTTAAACGGGTCACTACGAATTAAATGTGGGTAATTAAATAAATAAGTCACCTGAAAGCTGGACCCCATGCATAAAATTACAAGTTCGACACGTTGACAAGCTTGTAAAAAAGTTGTCGATTTAAATGTATTGGTAACCAACAGCTAGAAAAATTTGTCAAACTGTCAGCCTGTCAATTTATGAAATGGGTCTATTCTAGGACCTAGTCTAACATTTTAGTGGACATATAATATGTCACATATTATATTGGTAACAATACGAAGCTTTAATCCCCCGAAACCCTGCCAGTAGCTCAAGTTTTTCCATGTCACATGTTAAATTCATGCCGTATTTGAAATAATATTATTGTTTGATGAACTATAACTCAATGTTATCATCACAAGACTACACAGCGATTCGGGGAAGTCATGTTGACATACTACTCACGTAGCAATATACGTTAGCCATATTATACATCGCATTTCCCGTTCGTGTGGTACAAGTTGACATTTAAAACTCCGGTTTTATCATTTTAGTTTGGGCATGGAAAACATGAAACTTGTAAACTTGTGAATTGGCCCAATGTTGATTAACATGGAAACAGTGACAGGAAGTAAAAAATGAAATGACAAATAAATACAGGCAGGTACTCGGACTTCAGTACTTCAGACCCACAAATCGTTTTTTAATTTTTCGTAGAAGAGTGGCTTATAGTATGGATAAGGCATATTTCCGGATACTAGATTTAATATTTAGACATCATCTAATACGGAATTAATGCCATCAATAATTACGTACATCCGGAACGTCGTGAGTAATGAATTATATTAGCCCCTCCGAAATAAATAAATAATAATCGATGGAGCTTGTACTTTGTGTTTTATCGCCTCTACATACTATGTAATTGTTCAAATTTGTTGCGGTCATGTACAACGTACAACAATCAAAAAAGTGATATGATCTAGATCGGTCCACTTCATGAGTTGTTGAAAGTACGACTGTGTTGAACTTCTGTGGTAGCCGAATTTCTATCATGCATTTTTAAATGGAAACTTGAGAAAGGGAAAGCAAACTCTCGTTGATCCGAACTTGATTTCATTTTTCATATATAATTGATAGGCCAGCTGAAATAGTAAGATAGTTATGATATGATATGTGATATGCAAATGTTAATAATTTCCCCAATCCTAAAATGTAGAGTATAAAATGTTAGTTGTATTCTTTCGTTTCTCGCGACATAATTGTCTTTCCTTGCAAATAATCAATGTGATTGATGCATAGAGAGAGTTTTTCTTCACAATTTTAACAAACATTAACGTAGTTATAGTGAATTAATACGCTTAATTGAAATCAGTTTAATAATACATTAATAATCTCATATATAGACATTCTTTATAGCCATCAGGTATTGGTTATCTATAATATATTGCACTGCTTAAATTACACATAAATAAGAGTTGAATAATAATCGTAGCTCTGCTTCTATATACTTTATAGTTTTGGTAGTCAAGGAAGTAGACACAATCAGCACAACAAAGTGCGCAGCAGATTGTGATTGTTAGCGTAAAGGTAATTAAACAAGTGCATCGAAACTTGAAATTTTAACATTTTGCAACACTAAATAACATGATCACACGAAGTAGTATTTTATCAAAAAAATATCTGTTGCATGTATTCATTTAAATGCACACGCACAAATTTTCAGAAATATGCTATACCTGTTTCAATCTTCACCAATCCAATACTCTAACAAAATAAATCCGTAAAATGGAGCAGACAAATGAAGTGATCATACCATCAAAGTATTTGCAATATTAAACTGAACTAAACGAGTTTGGTTTTAGAACTGTGCTTTTTGTAATATTGTGAGAATAATGCAATATGTAGAAACGATAATTTGTTTTATTAATAAATTAATTTTTAAAAGTAATTTAATATTTTTAACCTTTCTTACGTTTTTTGTCTTAACCTCCGTCGCATCCAACCGGTTTCACTCCATATGCAACGAATAAAATTATTGATTTGATGAATTCCTATGACGAATATATATGAATGAATATATGAATTCCTATTCTTTATTTTAAGGAAACATTTTGATTACGTAGTTAATAGTGATTGATTCTAAAAAATAATAACTTATTTGGTTTTTCGTATGAACACAACATTTGATGCCAAAAGCAGTATATGAAGAGTTTCCGGCGTTACATTTTGAGCAGTTTATTAAGTTCCCCGAAGGGAGTACTTTATGAGATCGATGGGTGAGGTGAGAGCGGATGATTTCGTGTAACGTTGTTAGTGCGCTGTCGGATGTTCCCAAATTATCTCGAATATACCTTATCAGATTCTTTTCAAATTTTTCAAGTACACTCACATGGTCAATAGCTCGGATGAATTCGAAGATGGACTCATGATATCAACCCCTAGGGGGGTCTGTCATAAGAGGGTAATGGTAATAATGAGTGACTGTGAATGATAATTGATGATGAGAGTATTGTGGTACACCTGCCTGCGTTGTTCCAGAGCCTTATGCGACATTGCGAGAGGCAGATAGCACGTGAGGTAGGAGCGAATGGATAATATGTGTACATACATGAATTACATTGCAATATGTGAGACATTCACTGCTCTACACAAGTAGAATCAAAAACATCTTAATCCTGCCAACTTTAAACCTACGTTTAGTTGTATTGCAAGCTTAATGAATATTTCGTTGTCCCACACATGCACGTATATAAATTGCATTATTATTAATATGCAAATAAGCAACTAATTTGCATAATATGCAAATGAGCAACTAATTTGCATAATAAGGACATGGCAATCTAATTTGCATAATAAGGACATGGCAATCTAATTTGCATAATAAGGACATGGCAATCTAATTTGCATAATAAGGACA
>JAHZNE010002188.1:0-16132 GCA_027744055.1 Callyntrura sp. NNG-2020
TCGGGAGGCGTTTGATATACAGGAAAAGTGTCAAAGGTTACTCCATTTAATTATATGTGGGGCTTTAATTGTCCAAACTTTCTTGCATGAAATAAAATGACCACATGAAGATTAAAAAATGAAGAAAGATGATGAAAATGAAGTCTAGACGGAAATATTTGTAGCTTGATATACATATGAACAATTTTGACAATTGTTTGTAATATTTTGAATTGCAGGGTTGAGCGTTTAGAAGCCAAGGAAAAAATATGGGGAGGACCGTTTTAATGATAGCGGAAAAGCCATCTGTGGCTGAATTAATAGCACAGAAGTTAAGCACCAGGGGTGGCGTCAGGACTCGTAAAGGTACGAGGATATTGGTGTTGTACAATAAAAACTTGTCATTTGACAGGGTGTATAATGTGGTTTATCGAATTAAGGTGCATTATGTGTGTCCGTAAGATTGTTGTTAAAACTCAATGTTAATTTTAATAGCTTTAAATGGGATTCCGGTACATGAATGGGAAGGAACATTTCAGAATGTAGGAAATGTAACTTATCGCATGACAGCTGTCACAGGCCACGTATATGGATTGGATTTTCCATCCAAATTTAACTCGTGGGAGAAGGTAATTAGTCTAAAGTGAAAATAAAGGTCTAATTTATAATCTATGTAATCCTATAAAAGTCATTTAATGTAACCGACAACCGACATGATAAAAATACAGGTTGATCCTGCAGAGCTTTTTGAATGCCCTGTCACGAAAGCGGAAGCTAATGAAAAGCAGAGAGTCCCGATAATGCTAAAGGCGGAAGCAAGAAATGCAGATTATCTTGTGTTATGGCTGGATTGTGACAAGGAAGGAGAAAATATTTGTTTTGAGATCACAGATATTTTGCAAGAGACGATGCGACTGGTTCCTCAGCAAACATTATTCAGGGCTAGATTCTCTGCATTAACTGGGCCTGATTTGAGTTATGCCATGGATCATTTAACAATTCCAAACGAAAATGAATCTAAAAGTGTTGATGCAAGACAAGAATTGGATTTGAGGATCGGGTGTTGCTTCACTAGATTTCAAACTAAGGCTTTCCATGTAAGGAATTTTATTTATGCAATCGATTTTTTCGAATGAAAACAATGCATCGACATTGGGAAATTTTTGACGATTTAGGGAAAATATGGTGGCTTGGACTCCACTTTGGTTTCCTACGGACCGTGTCAGACGCCTACGCTAGGGTTTTGTGTTAAACGGCACGATAAGATCCAATCCTTTAAACCAGAAAAATTTTGGAGCGTCAATGTATGTAGATTTTTGTATGTATGTGATGTGTATAGTTGGTAATCATTGTCAATGAACGTTGATTTTTAGCTTGAACTGTTGGATTAACATATACAGGTCACGGTTGGTTTGGATGGAGATAAACAGATAAGTCTGGAATGGAAGAGAAAACGTTTATTTGATAAGGAAGCTGTTGAATACTTTTTAAGTACAATGAAGGATTCAAAAGTGGCCATGTTAGTAATCACACTGGGAATATTAAAATTTGACAGCAACTATGGATTATTTGTAATAATGACCATGTGCAATAAGAGGAAAAATTTTGACCCCCAATTTTTTTTCACTAGTATTAAAGAGCATATAAAATTACACATTTTGACGTTCGAACGACTTCATAACTCAAAGTGGTTCCATAAAATTTGACAGCAACTATGGATTATTTGTAATAATTAATTTTATATCTTTTAAGTGTTTCATCTGTAAAGAAGAAAGAGGGAACACGTAAAAGACCAGTAGGCCTTAACACTGTAGAAATGTTGCGTCAAGCTTCTTCGAAATTGGGTACACATTTTTCTGAATTTTAATAATAACTGCCTCCTGAAACAAAAAGATTGTACACCGAAATAATTTCACTTGTTTTGTCTAAAGGAATGTCTCCACAACACACCATGCAAGTAGCAGAAAGATTGTACACGCAAGGATACATAAGTTATCCTAGAACTGAATCTACTCATTATCCTTCCAATTTTGACTACAAGTAAGTAAAACCAAGTTCAGCCATTTTACGAAGTCCTACAATGATAGCGTGTACTTTGGCAATCTCTTGTAAAATACTTGGTCTTGTAACCTTTTAACTCAGGGCCGATTTATCAAAGTTTTCCAAACACGATGAGTGGGGCTCGTTGGTAACTTGGAATTCGATAGTGTCGCCACTGAAAGGTCATGATGCTGGGGACCATCATCCCATAACACCACTGGTTGCAACTACTTCAAACACTTTTCATGACATAGATGCAGCAAGACTTTATGCTTTTATTGTGAAATATTTTATTTCCACTGTACGTTATAAGATACACACCCGTTTGAAATTATATATTTGATACGATTTCAGGAAACAAATATAAAGGTACTCAAGTCTTCAAAGTTGTTTTTATTTTTTTTAGTTTACCGAAGATTGCCTATATATGGAAACTAATGTTGATTTCCGGATTCAAAATGAAGTGTTCAGTTTTCAGGGCAAAGAAATTATTAGACCAGGTTTTACAAAAGTACATCCTTTTACAGTAATTGCAAGCAGTGACCAAATCCCAGATGTAAAGGCAAATAGTAGTTGGCCAATTTTGGAGGTATTATTCATTCTGAATTTTGATTACCTGTTACCACTTGTTGAAACTTTTTCGTCATTGTTTACATTGCATTGGTTTCTGTCATGTAATGAATGTGTGAATTGAATCTAACATCTTTACCCGTGTTTTTTGAAGCCTTATAATTAATTTATATATTCTTGAATAGGAATCATACTGGTTCATGGCTACTTACGGGTAGGCATTATATTTTTAATAATTAATTTTTCAAAGATTTGGTTTTCTTCATACGTTCAATTTAATTATGTACGAACAGATTGACCCTGAATTAGTACTGCCAAGTATGAGATCAGAAGTGGAAAAGCAACTCAATCTTATTGCCAGTGGTTTGTTAACGTTTTAATTAAAAATAATAATGGAGCTTTTAAAGCAATGCAAGTGTCGTTACTCATTATCATCTATTTTTATTTTTATTCAGGGGAAGCCCAGTTAAGTCCAGTTGTGGATCATGCACTTGATATTTTCAAAGCAAAATTTTTGTTTTTTGTGAAGAATATAACAGCTATGGACGAACTCTTTGAGGTTTCTTTCTCTAAATTTGCGGATGGCGGCAAACCACTTACAAGGTAAATAGGAATAAAAAGTAACGACTGGGTACAAAATGTTGCCAATTAATTCAATTGTCTATAAAATCATTTTAACAGGTGTGGTAAATGTCGCCGTTACATGAAATTGGTCAGTCTAAATGTTAGTCGTCTACACTGTGCTACTTGTACTGATACCTACAATATTCCACAAGGGGGCCTTCTTAGAGGCTTTAATGACACCAGATGCCCGCTGGACGATTTTGAATTAATTCAATTTAATGGAGGAAGCAAATCCAAAAGTTATGTATTTTGTCCATATTGCGTCAATAACCCACCTTTCCCGTAAGTGGTTCTTCCGATATGTTTGTTTAGTTATAGCAAATGATGCAATACTTGTGTGACAAGTACATATACTTTTAACTTTATGTATATAATTTCAGTGGAATGAGGAAAGGTAACGCATGCAATAATTGTTCACACCCGGCATGCCCATTCGGATATAGTAAGTCATTGTTTGAATTTGATTTATACCTGTTTAAATGAATGGTAAACGTGAATTCAATGTAAAAATTTTCTATTATTGTTCCATCAAAAGATATGAAAGGTATTTGTGGCTGCGAGGAATGTGAAGATGGTATATTAGTACTGGACCCTGCATCTGGTCCGAAGCATAAAATTTGTTGCAACAGGTATTTTAAATTGAAATATTCACAAATTCTACATTTGAAATGGTGTAGATAACTTTTTTTTTTGGTTTTGACTAGGTGTGACGTCTACATTAGTGTCTTTGAAGGGTCTCGACGTGTCACAGTTTTGGAAGAGGAACAGTGTGAATCATGCGATTCTCAACTGGTAATGGTAGATTTACCAAAACGAGCCGGCGAGGGAGAGAAAAAGGGATGCATCTTTTGCACAGAAGAATTTGAACCATTTGTTGAAAAACATAGAGTTTTGGAAAAGAAGGGCTTTTCGGGAGGGAGGGGTGGTAGAGGTGGACGGGGTCGTCGTGGCAGAGGGAGAGGCCGTGGGAGACGAGGTCGCGGCGGTCGTGGGAGACCTTGATCTTAAATTGCTGTTTTCGTAGTACATTATGTTGATGCTTTTCCTATCTGGTGAATGCTCACGATTTTCAAAGTACAATAAATAGAGTTTGCGTTCAAAAAAATGCCTCAATTTTTTCAGACGTTTTTATTTAAAGTCATAACTAAAACGCACAAACCAAATTAAGAGTAGCAGCCATGAAAATCTAAATGTATGAATATTTAACAAACGATGTATTCCAGAAACACTTCTTACGCATTCATTAAGAGCATTAATTGTTAAAGATGAACTTTTACAATCACAGTACGCTAAAGCGTTTTCTGTCATATATTCCCGAACAATAGGATTAATTCCGAATCCATGGAATACCTTGTTAAATATCCTTTTTCGCTCTATCTCACTGTGATCTTTGCAAACTAAGGACGGGTGGCAGTCAATTGCATCAGGAAGTTTCAAAAACGGATCCGTGGTATCAGGATTTTGCTGAAATTTACAAGGGACACCAGCTCTCCCATAACACGCATCTTTCCCCTTGGTTGAGTATAAGTAATTGCAGTCACAATAGTCATTCATAGTCAACGCTGCGTCGTATTCCTGTCGACAGTATAGAATTGCAAAAGGATTGCATGTCATGCCTATTTTCACACCCTGTGTGAACCCAATATTTACTTTCAAATCCAGTTTACCCAAATTAATATTTTAAAATAACTGTAGCATTTTTCGAATATATTGCTTACAGATTGTAACTGCTGTTTAGCAAGCCGTTCATTAAAAACACAAAGTCCTGTTGCATTTGAACTAGCTAAATTGTCATACTTTGAAGCGTCCAAATAAGCAGTGTTACTCCAGCGTTCATGGGCGGAGTCCTTATCAAAATTCTTGACGTCCAATGAATATTTATGATACATTGCTCCCAGTATATACGCATCATTTTCAACAGTACACCTTTGGCCCAAAGACGAAAAAATTTGTGTGTTGTCCCGAACATCTGTGGACAAGACGGAGATTAAGGGCAAAATTAGAATAATATTAGTGCAGAATTCATTAAATATCCATTTCATCAATACATATGATTACATGAGTTGTTATTTGTTCCTGAGCAAAGTTTCTTTTCGACGTCGTGTGGCGCACACCACGTGAGGTCAAAATTAATAGATAACAACAGCAATACAGCAAATACGAAAAATGCTTTTGTATTTTTTCGGTTAAAAAGGGCGATAAAATTTCCTTTCATTGTTTATGGGCGGTCAATACTACATACAATTACACAGATAGACACATTACATCAGCATCTATAGTCTATAGGTTTTTGGAAGGTTGATAAATCGTAATCATGCATGGTCAAACAAACGAACATAGAAGGGAGAAGGAGAAGGGAAATGTGCCACGAGATTTGCTGGAGTGAGCTAAAGCTTAGAATTTTCCATGGTACATATTTACTCCTACGCGTCCATGCTTCTTGGGTATGGCTAACATGGCGAAGGCGAAATCGGAAGCGAGATGTGTGCAAATGTGCAAATATTGTATTTTTGCATCAAACAAGATGTTCATGAACGTAGGTAAGTTCCATGAAACATGGAAAATCGTTAAATAACATAAAATTAAAACATTGCAATTAGAAATTATGCGTCAGAAATTTTTGTTATGTTGAAAGAAGAATAATTAAAGAAGACCTTCGACAAGGACCCAGGACGGTACGCCGTATAATGTGCGAATAAATAAATAAATATATAAATAGGTATATGCAGAAACCTGAAATAACAGAGATAACCGTTAATGAATGCAACGAGTGACGAAATAAAAATTTCTTGTTTTATTTTTTAACTATTGAACTTGACTTTGCAGAGAAACTCGTATAGCAGACTGCATAAACTAGCAGAATCTAATTTGATAGAATTGAATGTCAATTTGCGGTACAAAATCATTTTTTAAATCATCTGGTCACCGGTCGTAATATAGGACAAGTGGATTGGAGTGCACGTTCCCTTCGCCTGCGTAATCATAATTAATGGAGTGTCACACTTTCTAGAACTTATATAGACGTCAAGACATCGTAAAAAGCGTCTGACAACGCATATAAAGTATGAATGAACAATGAACCACACTAATTTCATTTTGAAAAATTTGTGTGCTTACAGTTCGAAATAAATGTGATGGATACCTCTTAACAAGAAAGTTGTACCCATGTGCATAGAATGATGTGGTGTACGAGACCATAACTATTAAATAAATATAGGCCCCACTACCACGACGGTATATTCACTGGTTAGTGGTTGTTGTTAAAAAAATATTTATTGATTGATAATTAGGTTCAATCAAAATACAAATACTATTGTTGCGAAAGTTGAGTTGAATGTAAAGTGCTAAAATGCTAACGAGATGTGCTATGGCTATGTCCCAATCGAAGACTTCATTGTCAAGTCGAAACGCTTCGGCGGTTTACCAACAAAGATACTTTACTATCATCATTCCTCGCTAACAATTTGCTCTCTGTCTTATCTCTCTACAGTACACAAACAAATAATTTTGTTGTGCGAGTTTCGTACATACATGGTAGAATAATACCTACAGTATTTGGTCTTGGACCGCGATGATCGCTTTCTAACCTCTTACATGTTTATTTTAATCAGCGAAACAACGGGATGGATGACGGCGATGTTGCCGTGTACAAAACTGGGCACAAAATTGATTTGCATAGGTTATATTCGAACTTTATGATTTATTACATATGAAGTTATTGCAGCACACATCGCCTTGTGCTTAACGCGTATATTGTAGCATTCGTCACTGGACAAATTTAGACACTGTCCAACTTGTCAAGTTTGTTAACCCAGGAGATCAGTCCTCGTGCCAATGATTGCTTGATTCTATATTCTATTTTAGCTAAATTTAGCAAAACTTCATGTGCATTGACCACGGAGACGTTGGTTTGGTAAGCTGGCTGAGACGACTCTTTATTTCTTGGCGATGTTATGAACCCAACATAAGTTAAAATGGAATATAATAATATAGATAGAGAACTATACTTCAAATATAATAATACGCCATCCACGTCACAATATTTTGTTCATGTTTCGTTATGGTAGTGATAAATTACATTGATACATCTTGTTCCATCCGTGATTCGTATCGAGGATTTAATGTGCACAACAGTATAAGTAATTATGGTAAACCCATTAAAATGTAGTTTTTGTAGTTTGCAATTATTATTAATTTCAAACGAAAAGAACAAGCTCAAGGTTTTTTTGTATAAAAACTAGACCAGACAGACAAAAAAATGACCACCAATATTTACGTCTTCTTCCACAACAAGGGAATTGTGTGCGTGTCATCATCTATCAGTAATATTTGAGTTTCACGTTCCACATCCTCTCTATATAACCAACCTTCACGTGCATATTTTCGTATACAATAAAATATTACAAAGCAGAGCTATCAAAACCATTATCATGCATCAAACCATTCCACATACGACATATACACAATACAAGTATGAAGTACAAGAAAATCTGAAGTGGTTATACTTTTATGCTCCTCACTACTGTTTAAAGTTCATCTCAGATAATTTTGATTGAATGCAATATTAAGATTTAGTTATATCTACCTGGCCAGAGCCATTCTGTTGATTATTCCTGATTATAATGTACAAGATGCTGATAAAAATATTTAAGACTTTTTCATCTTATAAACAAATATTTCATATTAACTTTTTATATATAAATTATATTAATTTCAACTTTTCCAACATTTGCGAAAAATATTTGAATATTTCCCTCGACTTTTATAAGATGTGTAGAAACAAATAAAAAATACCACTACTAGTTCTTGAACATTTCCATTTGTTTCTTTAGTTAGATGTTACATTGCGTAATTTAATTATTGAATAAGCTGATGAAAAGTTTTTCTGGCTGGAATAAAGGACTACGAAACTTTATTGACTTCATACGTTATAGTGTTTTTTTTGGAATTTTGGGGTACTTAGGCAAAATATATATAAAGTAAATCATAATAAGGTACGTGTGATAAGGCATCATAATAATCGGTAGAGCGGAAGTCTCATAATGAAAACGTTAAACGCTTCATACGTAGTTACTGAAATGGAGATTGTCAAACTGTTACATGATCATTGGGGACGGTGGTGGGGTTGTATAAAATCCAAATCCAAGTAAAAACCAGAGTATATTATATTCAAGCGATTCCCAACGTGTTGTAGCTGAAGACGCCATATGAAAAGATGCAGAGGTGCATGCAAAGTAGTACAATAATGTAGGTTATTTATTTATTATTATTTATTATTGTTCTCCTCCGTCCATATAGTCACACTCACCACACTGTACCGCGACGTAAGGCGTTAACAAAATTTTTGAACAACAACCAAATAGGTATTCAGGATGCGTTACCCCTTCATCAATATTGCATACTGCGTTTTTGAAGTTGTTTTAAAATTTAAAATTAATATTTTACAATATTACTACATCACAACTACAACAACAGAAACAACGACCTATTATAGATGACTGTACCTTTGTGCCCCGTGTCCTGTATATTAATTTAGGCTTAACAGTGAACACGCAACGACGGACGCGACGCACACATTAAATACACTTAAAAGAGCACGTATGAAAGAGAGAGGGAGAGGGTTGACGTTGACAGACAATATGTACAGTGTGTTATGCGTAAGGCAAATGTTAAACGCAATTCTTTGCTGTCTACCTGTTACTTGACTCTTTCATAAGTTCGTCTACTATTAAAAATGAACAAATAGATAGAATTGAATTTATATGGTATATGGGGGGAGTTACAATTTTTGCTTCATTTTTTCGTGCTACAAACTCTTATTCACGCCATTTCCATTTAACTTGAATTTTTGTCCTGTGGGCATTATCATTGCCCGTTGTAAAACAAAAAATAATTTTCCCAATTGCACATGATGTAAAAAAAAACCACTATAAAAGTAACTTGGAATTAATTAGTATTGGGGAGCTGTTGGGTAAGTATTTATACTGGACTGAATTGAGCAACGAAGCGATTTATGACTGTCGATCTTTGAGCAATTGGATATGCAATTACTTATTTTTTAAGTGAAACAAGAAAAAATAAACGGATTTGCAATAAATCATTCACTTTAATACTATTGCACACAATTTGTCGAAATTATTAACATTTCCAATTTAAAATATCCAAAAAATACCTCATCTTTACGACCACCCATATGGTTAAACAGTTCCACTAAGAATCGTCATAAAAAAAAATTATGATGGTGCTTTATTGTATCTAACAGTTGCATTTCCCTAATCGTATTTTCTTAGATATAATTAAAATCCTGATAACGGTTTTCTGTAACAGGCGTTTGCCCTCAAAGGAGGAACTACATTGTTTACCCATTTTTTTTACAATACAACTGTGTCATCATGAAATGTCTATCATTCTTCGGTTGTGTGACTACTCCTAATCCTGATAAAGAAGTGTTTCTGTAAACCTTGTTCAACCAAAAATATACATGCATATATGGGTGGACTGGCACGCAGGCGTTTCTTGACCATGAAACATGGTCGAAAGGGTATAATTACCTAGAAAAATCTTTAAGTGTTTTGGTGTTTAGTTTGGAAGGTTGGGAATTGAGTGTGTGTGTGCGTACTGGAAAGAAACGGCTAGAATGTATGCTTCCTCGTTGTTCAAGCTTACTCTACAAAATAAATTCAGGGGATGATGCTGACCAGTGATTTAAAGATTGTGGTTATTGTCATAATTATAGTAGTAATAACAATCATGGAGACGATCCTACACTGCTGTTGAGTTTTAATGATGCAGTTAAGTAGTAAGTGTTAAAGCAAGCTTACCTACATATAAACAACACCTAAAAAAACTGACTATTTACTCAAGTTTACCTGTTTTGTTGTGTAGTACTGCGAACACGCGTGGGAAAATAGGTGAACTTGCAGACTGCCTGCTTAACTCTGACTATTTACCACTTTGTCAGGGAAGCCTATATATTTTATATTTTCCTTTGTAATTTTCAAGTTCAAGAACAAAAATTTTTCTGGAATACAAAATAACGAATGTTGTTGCAAGCTGTTATGCCTCTCGATTGGATAGGTCGAAATATTTTTTCAACAGAATTTTAATATGAGCCGAACATCTCAGAAATCTCTCTCCATCAAAAGATTTGCATAAATTGTCATACACTTTGAAATATGCTTGTACTAACTTGGGTTAAACATGTAATATCATGTACATTACATGTTTGAATTTAACCCACTTTGGCTCGGTAATGTTACTCTTTGATTTTACTTAAATGAAATGGACATCACGTCACAACGTGACATAAGACGTGTCCCTGTTGTTCAGTACTTGTCGTATAATTAATTACTAAAACAGTAACTTTCATCTTTACTCAGTCTCCAACAACAGCTTAATTGTGTATGTTTAGCATAACATTATAAGTTTATTTATAGACACTCCTATTGTTTATCACTTGTTACTTGTCATGCTCACGTCACATTTCCCCTTTGTCTGTCCCTTCTCTTGATCTACGTATAATTCGTGATACAGCACGTTTAAAATGGAAGCGAATGTTGGAGATGGAGGATATCGAAGAGATAGTATTATGCAGGGCAGGGAGAGACATACTTTAAGACATGAAACTAGTACTTAACAATGACCACACACGTTTCATGTGCAACTTATTTGAATTTTTTTATTCATTTTCTCGTGTTGCTAGTCGTTTTACAAACATTATAATATTAGTGTCATTTCAGGTAACTCATACAACCCAAACTTTAAGAAGGACTCACTAACAAGCGGGATAAGCAAGTTCAAATATGTTGAACTGGATGGTGGTGGTGTACCATGTTGTAGAACGATGAATGCAAAAGGTTAAAATACTACGTCATAGTGTGTAGTAATGGGCTTTATCATTCCATTTCTATCTTCAGGGTCTTCCCATTGTAACATTGCATTCACCTCGTTACCTTACATATTACCTGTGTTTAGTTTTATTTAATTAAGATGACTTCATCATAGACAGACACGGAGCTTTTAGTTGGAGGGAAATAGTATCGACATTGATCACCTGCCGTGTGAATCAGAATGCATTCTTCTTCCCATTCCTTTCATTTTCTGCATTTTTCACAACGCTGGTAAAACTAGAACTCGATTAAACACCGATGTATGGGCGCTGTGTGAGTGTGTGGGCGTTAAAATTATAGTGGACTGCCATTTTAAATCGTGAAATAACAGTGCAAACGCGCAGCTCTAGAAATTGTGTTAGAAATACAAAATTAAGGAAAGGTCACTAAAATACCCTGTGCGTATCTAAAAATCATCATCTTAGTATTCATATTTACTCATTTTTACGTGTAACAATCATATCATAGTTAATCTTGCAGTGTGATCCTACCCTGCCTTACTGTCTACTGTTTACAATTTCATAAATTCTACAAGTATTCTACGTAAATCGTCAGGTACGATGTTACAAATTTACTTTTACATAAGAAGCGTTGTTCTTTTTCGAATAGGGGCAACGGGCAACCTTGGCATTTACGTTTTTTCATCTGTAGACAAACAACGAAGTTAGGGGTTGAAAAATGAAGTACAAAAAATAATAAATAGTTGCATCAATCCCAATTGTACCTATGCAATTTAAGCACGTAGCTACGTACGACGTAAGTAATCAAGCGCAGAAAACAGGTTTGGTTGTAAAAATTGTAAGTTCCAAGTCTAATGCACACACCATCATCGGAATAACTGGCAAAGTGGCAAGCACATAACATGTGGGGTAGGTATAATATATAAATGGACGAAATATAATGCTTAATATTCACTGTTGACTGTACATTTTTTTCGGCAAACCCATCAGTTAACGTTTTTCGTATCACACGTCTACGTAGTATATAGCGTATAATATAGCGTTATGTATGGTATAGCGTCCGTTTTTTGCTATCACAACTTTACAGAAATCAAAGAAAAAATCAATTTTCCTACATCAGGGCAACTTCACCGCACACAGAATTCAGGCAAAGTGCGCAGGTATTTTGCAGTACAGCATAACATATATATACTTTTATAACAGTCCCAAATGGCGAAATAGTCTTTGGTTGTATGAGCCATTTGTTAATGAAGTTTATAAAAAGCTGTTTTGCCAAGTGAAAAATATAATAAAATATTACTACATAACTAAAACAATCATCTTTTGTGTATATTATATTTTACCGCATTGTCCTTTTCGATGATTTTATTTTACCAAATTTTCGCTGTTTTGATGATGGCAAATGTTAAATTAACGTGAGTGGTACTGGTACTACAGCTCAGACTCGGCAGCACAAATTTTTACCTGCACTACTGCCTTTTTTACCATGACCAAGATAATCTTTTTACATGACAGCCTGAGTATCATCGTTAATATGTGGTGATGACGATCACGATCGGATTTGACTCGCCAAAAAGTGGAAGATCAGTGGATAATTACTAAAAGGGAACGCCACCAACTGCATAATACGTACACATGTACATACATACATACCCTTAATCATCATAATTCATAAGATACATATAAATATAGGTACGAATTAATAAACACGCCGTGATCTTTGTACTTATTATAGGTTATACAGCCTTAACCAGCGAGCAGCATGTTTGTGTGGAAGGGGGAGAGAGAGATGTAAATCAGGTGGTAAGTTTATAATTTGTTAAAAGGAACAAAGCAAAATAATAGCTATACACATCTTACACAAGTAAGTGGCCGTAGGACGAACAGGCATTACTGCCATATAATGACGCATCCTTTTTAGTGTCAGAGCCAAAGCGCGGCGCTGCTACTTACTAACTGCACGCTTTATGATGAGATTTGATCTGAGGTTGTGTATGCGTCGTCCATCGTTGCAAGCGTCTATACATATCTACATAATATATTACTAAGCAGAGCATTTTCTTACAAGAGATGTCCATTCCTTCATCATCATGAGTCTTCACGGTGCAGTACTCTGCTAAATTACAGTCCACTACAACAGGTGTGTGTAAAATTTTGAATTTGCAAAGTACTGCTACAACAATGCTTATATATACCACCACCTTTGTAGGTACCTCAACAAAATTCCCCGTTGGCTTGTACGACAATGCGTTACTTTTGCACTGGTTTGGTGTTGGCTCCCTCTTTGATAATGATAAGCAACATTGGGAATTTACGCTGTGACTTGCTGATTCCTTTTATTCATTTATATTTTTCTAACCCCATCAAGGAGCAGCAGCATCGGCAGCATCTTCCACACTCGTCATCAAGTCATTTACAGCGAATGCTGACTGGACGGCCTTTTGTGTCTCATTAGAAGAACAGGTTTGCGAACCTCAGAACAAAAAAAAACACTTTTGTCAGCTCTCTTACGACAACACGAAATAGCGAGAAGATCTAGCAGCATCATTTTAGGTGCAACAACAGCAGCAGTCTACAAGATACCCCAAACGAGTGTGTACCTACCAGCCTACCTATTGCAAAAGTTGTTTCCAGTGGGTATACATAATTGCCGAGGTTTTACCCATATTTTTATTGTTGCGGTAGTTCCATGCGAATTTTTTGCTAATCATCATCATCATCATCGTCATCGTGTCGATATTATTACCAGCCAATAAATGGCGTATTGTGAGATTGTGTCGTGTCCTAGTATATCAGTCTATTCGCATTAAACTTTAATTACCTGTTTGCTGGATGGTAATAATATTATAGATAAAATGATCTGAAATGTCTGTGAATGAAACGATCATGAGTTTACTATGCGGTGAAGGTGAGACGTAAGATTTTATTGTATTTTGCAATCCTCTCTGTTGTTATTTTTCGTGTATGAGGGAACATTTAAATTGCATACAAGGCTTTCATCCAATCCAAATGTTGCTACCGTCGTGTGGTCAATTTAATTTGGCTCTACAATTCCTCCAGCAAACATCTTATGGCATACTGCATGTATTGGACTCATCACCACAATAAAAAACGGTTCGGCGTACGCGATTCCGATATCTTAAAATGCGTTACTACACCGTGTACAAGGTTCATTTAATAGTAAAGACATGACCAAAATGAAACGCGTACAGCTTGGTTGCCATTTTGTTATGTACCGAGATTCTCCTCTGATGAAGACGCACAGTAAAGTTTTATATTAATGATATGCGATAATGCAACAATAATAATAACGATATGATGTTTGAGAAGCGGAAGAAACAATGAGAATAATTCCTCTTGCACAAAGTGTAGACGTGTATGTATATACCGTATATCTGGAATATTACACTATTTACCTACGCTGAAGCAAGACTCAGAGATCTTCCCTGTAGCTGTGGTTTTGTAGTTTTTTCATTTTGTTGAATGACATCGTGCTGTAGTGGTTGTGAGGAAAAGTAGAAAAATTCTTTTTGTTACGTGAGTAATCTTGAGACAGAGCATGTCTGTCCGTTTTTCGTGGTGAAGGAACCAAGTTTCATAGGAATACAACTAAAACTGTCACTAGTCGACGAAACAGAGTAGTCCGTGCAACTCTACAAGTTTGTGGTGAGCTGTGTGTGATTGTGCATTGTTGTGCTGTGTGTACGTTTGGTCGCGTGTCCAAAACTTATTCTGGGCAGTGTGACAGAGTGAAATTCAAAATGCACCAACTACTTTGTGGGAAACTGTGAATTTTGTTTTATATTTTGTGGAAGCACACAGGGTCAACTTAATTAAATAAATCGCGAAATTACCTGTTTTATGATTGTAGATTTATAAACATTTCTACAAGTTTTGTATTTTACGGTGAGACTTACAACAGTATTGTGGCAACAATGGAGGAAACAAATACAGACCAAAAATATGAAAATCCCGGTTTTGATGCCGGTCCAGAGGAAATTGGGATGGCGAACTTGAATCAAAATGGAAGTGCAGCTTCCGCCCCGGTAAATGGGGCTGCAAGCGGAGGAAGTAATGGACATGGACAAAATATTTCAGTACCAAAGGACACAACGACCAGGATAGTGAATAACACACGATCTGCAGAATGGAACGCAAACAACGCAGTGGTTATTCGAAATGCAATGAAAACGTATCGTGGGGCAAAGAGTCCCGTTTTGAACGATTTTAACATGACAGTTAAAGAAGGAACCATGTAAGAAAAAAAGGGAAACAATGAATGGGAAAACGGTTGAAAACGAAATTTTCGATCAGTCCTTGAAAATCGAATTCAATGATTTGATGCTGTTAAAAATAATAATTTGGAATTTTGTTTTATTCTGTTAAAATCTACAGTTACAGTTTACTTGGAAGTAGTGGTTGTGGAAAAACCACGACCCTGTCTTGTGTCGTTGGTTTACGGAAGTTGGATGACGGCAGTATTACTGTATTTGGCGCTAGGCCAGGGACAAAGCAAAGTGGTATACCCGGACGGAGAGTAGGATACATGCCACAGGTCAGAGAATAATACGAATTCCCACAATGGCAATAATTTTAAAGACAATATGAAAATAACACCACAATCCGTTTCAAATCTCGATTAATAATGAATAACATCCTTATTTGACTTATCGGCGCATAAACAAAATATTAAAACATCCTGTAATTTTAACGTCACGCATGTTGGTTTGTTTTGAATACAGGATATTTGCCTGTACGAAGATTTCACAATCTCGGAAACACTTCAGTACTTTGGGACAATTTGTGGTATGTCCAGAGATGAAATAGAAGATCAAGTGGACTTCCTCGTAGACTTTCTTGATTTGCCACCAGCTTTTCGTACAGTTAGAACGCTCAGGTAAAGCACCTACCTTTATTTGTGTTAACTGCCAATGTCACCGTTGTTTGAAATGATTTATTTCTAAATCTTCAGTGGGGGTCAGAAACGGCGAGTCAGTTTTGCAGCTGCCTTAATACACAGCCCAGAACTTTTAATTTTGGACGAACCCGTAAGATTGCCAGATTTTTTTT
>JAHZNE010002189.1:0-12180 GCA_027744055.1 Callyntrura sp. NNG-2020
TGACATAACGAAAGACACCGCTCATCAATTTTGCCAGTGAATCTTTCAAAAACGCTCTGTTTCCCAACAAGAAGTGTAGATAAATGTTTCGAGGTAAGCTCTGAAGTTTTAAGGTTTTGTAGTAGTGGCCGTTGTTCAATGAAAGCCTTGCACTCATCTACTAGCATGGCTAGCTGTGCCACTACCAGAAACTACAAAACAATTGTTGCAATGTATAGAATTGAATTGCTTCTGTGAGTCCAGTTTTTGGAAGGTGTCGGTTTGGCTCTAGGTTATTAATTATGGGTCAGGGGAAATGCGTTTTGAAAAATTCACAGTTTGCTTTAACTGCACTTTTAAAAACCGTACGTGAAGAAAAAACAATTTGATGAAAGGCAATGAGTGATAAATATACCAAATCCCAATTTTTCACAATTCCAAAAGTCATAATGATATTACCATTTCCACCCACGGCATTTCCACTAACCTAAACTACCATGACATTTGGGATTTTCCGTGGGTATCATAATTTTGATTTAGAGGATAACATATTCGATCACTTTATTGGCATTGAATGTACACGAGTATACATATATTGATATGACAATGAAACAAGGATCGAAAATAACATTATTCTCGGAACAACTTGAAATAGTTATGTGAACACAGTTTATACCTGTAGTTACCTTAAGGTGCTGGTAGCGGCTGAGACTACTTTGTAAAACATTCACCATTCTTGCATTTTACAACTGATTTTCATGAAATTTGTGTCAAATGAATTTTACAATCTGGGAGTTGTTTTATCATGATTAGTTATTAAAAAAGCGAATAAATATGATCCGATCTAGTACGTTCTAACTGCAAACATTTCTTATCTACTACTTCTGCACTTTTACGCTTTTCACATTCACATGCATGCATCAGTGTATTTGGACCAGTTGTATGATAATATGGTCGGACGATGAAATAAAAATAGGCGGCGTTAAGTTTTGATATAATTGAATAATTGTTTTATTTGCGCCGGAACAACGTAACACAAATGTGGTTAAAACCTTAATGTAAGACCTTGTGTGCACAACTTTAAGTAGGTGGCCATTACATTGCAGGATTAAGCTCACTATAAAATTAACAAAGTCAAAAGGTCTTTCTTAATTGAGGATTATGAAACGCTATCTTAATGATGATATCGCTTCGTCGAAGAATATAAATTCGACAACGTATAATATGAAATATTTATAATATAAACGTTGATCCCATGTTCGGTAAAGCATATTTTTGTATGTGCGCTTGGAGAAAGGATTGCTGACATTCGACAAAATGTAAATGGAAGTCGGTTTTAAAATTTTTAAGAGATGAACACGAAATAAATTTAATGAATTTATTGACAGGACAGGAGTGGTTGTATAGACTAAACTACGAACAGGTCAGCTATCACGCCGTTAAACAAGCACTACTTAAATAAATTGAACGTTTGCCAGCCGATTTACACAAGTCTACAAAAATGTGCAGCTAAGTTTTTGACACTCTCTAATAGATCGTATTGTTTCTGATTTCAATTTGTTATTATTATTTCGTACATAAGCATCAATATCTGCATCGTGATCTTCTTTAAGTATCGAACCGAGTAGGTTTTTTTCTGCCAGAAATTCTACAATTTCGTCCACTTCTTCTGGAGGAATATACGATATATTGTTAATTAAAAGCCATGATGTATCAAAAATCAGATTACCAGTTTCATCTTTCAATTTAATGAGGCACTTCACAAGCTGTGGTTTCACGTCAACCGCAATAAGTTTTATGCGTTCCACTGCAGCTGATCTGGAGTCTACGTCGTTTTGTTCAATCGAGATCTCTTTGTTAGGATTGTTGGTCAGGAAACGAATTATTTCGACCTTTTTCCGAATCACTGATGGAGAATTTCTTACACTCTCTTGAACACATGTCCTTATCAATTGCACAAACTCGAACTTAAATTGATATTTTCCAATTAAATACTCCACAACACCGTAGTTACCACATTCGGCAGGTCCAACCAAAAACTCTGAAAAATATGTTTGTAAGTATTGTTCCAACAAATCCGTTCCTTTCAAGGATTCTACAAATTGACAAACTACTTCGAAAAGTGAAACATCTTGCCTCGACGCTAGAATAAGTAAACTGTTCCATTTTGTAGATAACAACTCGGAAATGTTCTCTGAGTGAACAGAGACGGCCGCGAGAAAACTGAATAAATTAATGTGTCCTCTGGAAATACATCTTTCGAATTTTAGGTAAAAATGCTCAGCGGTTGAAGCCTGCTGCTCCTTTGTTGATGTTCCAAAGTAATTCTCAGATTTTTTCCAAACTTGCTCGGCAATGGCGTCCAAATTGAGACTCCCGTCCATGCTTCCGGATTGGAGCAAGGCATCAATGAAGTGACAGATTGTTGGGCACTGGAAATCATTGGATACAACGCCTGGCAAATTCAACACCGCATCTGTGGGAAAACACGAAATAATTTCGCTAACAAGGAAATGTTTCCAAGTGGTACCTCGGGATAACGCTTCTATTAATGTACGCTCATAATAAGTTAGGACATTCAGTGACACAAAAGTTGGCTATGAGTGGGGGTTATGTGTCTAATACAATGTATGTGCCACCGGCAGCCCTTAAAACGTCGCTTTTCCTTCGTTTTATGCAACTAAACTCATTAGAATTGTGTAACTTGTATTGGTCTACTTATACGGGAATTTGTGTAGTGATCCATAAAACTAAGGAACACCGACCTTCAGCTTGAAGCACTTCCAGTGATGCCACATGGTCTACAGTAGCAGGTTCACATCTGTAGGTTAATTATTTCAGATTAGCATATAAGAAGATGAATTTAATAATTTCCTACTTCATTTCCATTGGTATATATCTTCCCCGCATATGAGAGATACATGCCAAGTATGATCCCCTAGGGGCCACATAGCCCCCACTCAGAGCCAATTTTGATGACACTGAATTTAACGGTCACTGATCTACATTAAAAGAAAAATTTAATAGTGTATTAATAAATTATAAGCAATAATTAAGCTTTAATAATAATTATTATTAATGCTTATCAAGAACAATTGATAAGTCAAAAATATTCAAAATTTGAGCAGAAAATTAATATTTAGCATGTTGGTTGTAAAAAAATTTCTTAATATAGTTGTATTTTAAGATATTTTAAATATTATTGCTTATCAATAATCATAAGCTATCAATAAGCAATAAGCTCTAGCTTAGCTATAGCTTAGCTATAGCAATTTTCGGCTTGTCATAAAGCTTATCAGTGATTATTGATAAGCAGTAGCATTTAAAATATCTTAAAATACAACTTTGTAATGTCATTTTATTACAACCAACAGGCTAATTGTTAATTTTCTGCTCAAATTTTGAATATTTTTGGCTTATCAATGGTCCTTGATAAGCATTAATAACTTTAATTATTGCTTATAATTGACTAATACACTATTAAATTTTAAATGTAATGTAGATCACAACAGTAATACACATGCATACATGATGACTTACTGTGTATACATATATGCGCACACATGTGTATATAATTATTGGACACGATTTACATAGTGCAAGTGAACTTTGACTATGAATTACTCGGGAACAGTTGAGTGTTGAGTAAAAAGTATTTGTACACAGTATCAGTACATAATATTGAACTCCTGTGCAAATTTCCAGCCAATTCCAGGACGACACCCAAAGTAAGCAGTACATGTAATTTGATCGTTATCCCGAGGTACCACCTCGATATCTTTACTTGTAAGTTATATAATACAATTATTCGATTAAATTAATCAGAAGTTCATATTGAAAAGAAAGAAAACCGATAACGTCCGTAGGCCATTTTAATTTGTTCTTCAGGACATTTACAAATGAACGATAAGACGCATCCAATCCACTACGTGCCCAGTGATAGATAAGACCATCCACAGAGTTCGCATCTCTGAACTCTTTGTCTATGCGTGGGTGTTGTTCCATAGAAAATGCGGCCAACATGCGCTTGTATTCCACGGGGAGACGTGCCTTAGAAATGGTTGACATAACGACGTCCAAAAATTTGTCTACGAATACAGCTGACATGTAAAAAATCGTTAAAATTCAATTAATGAGTTCTCAATTATTGCGGTAAACATATGTTTTGGCTTCACTCCATCAAAAATTCATAAAAAAGAACTTAACAGGCAAAAGAAGTGTCGACCCAATCCTCAGATGGAGATTCCGTGGATGACAAGATGACATCAAAAAGAAATTCTGCCAAATTTGAAATCCCTGACAAGTTTGCTACAACGAAATCCGCCACCAGGTATTCCGCAAAGGTTCGATGGGTGAATTTAATTGGATTGACGCTTTGTAAAAGACCAACGGCCAGTACCCTTTTGGAACCAGGCTGACCGTCGTCATCCAAACCTTCGAGATTTAAAGCACCTTTTAATTTTTCCAGCCAATCAGGAAAGAGCAGTTCCACTGCAGCCGCCCAATGGGCATGTTTCATATCCCTCTTCTCTGAATCCAATACATTTTTAAATCGAAATTCCATAAATTTGCCATACATTTCAGTTAGGGAGAGCACATTCGGTAATATTTCAAATTTATTTGTATATCTCGACACGTATCGCCTTGCAACTTCCAAGTGTATCTCCGCCAATATAAAACATTGTAATGGCACACCGGCTATGTTATTGTCTCTATCTTCATTATCACCAGTGCTTAAATCATTCAGCTGAAAATACTCGACGCATGCAACGGCAAATTCCTGAATTCGGTCATTCTTATCTTCTCCAAGGGCGTCCGTCCAGTAACGAACAAAAAAGTTGACTTGGTCCTCCTTCGAAAATGGCTGAATGCCCCAGCTAATAACTCCGACGCTTTCTTGAAGGTCATCTTGCTTGTGTGTTCGAGTAGTTATGAATCCGCGTAAATTGCGTGAATTCAATAACATTTCAAACATTTTCTTCACAAAGGGCAGCTTCGCCCGTGTGATTTCATCAAAGGCGTCGAAAAATAATTCAAATTCGGTTGTTTTGCAATTAAGCAGTCCAAAGAGAATGTCTTCGCCAAATTGATTACATGTCAGGCATTTTGATAATTTCCGTTTTAGATCAGAAATACATGTCATCTCTTCATCGCTGGAGATGACATCTGAGAGTGGAAATAGTTTTGACAGTGACATAGTTTGGACGTACCTATCTGGGTAGCAAATCCGGACCTTTCTTGCGACTTGGGAGAGAAGGGTTGTCTTTCCCATTCCTGGAATGGTCGAAATGGCTATTGGTCTCGAATTAAAAGCAGCTAGTCTTTTGGTGACCACGTTCACCACACTAATTTCTTCCAACTCCTTCTTTAAATGCTGCTGAATTACTCTCACTGATCCCACTGTACTCAGCCAAAAGAAACGACTGTCTCTAAACGCGATTCTGTGTATGGGGCCACTTGTTTTACTATTCAGCTTCACAAAATCATTATCGCATTCGAGAATGATGAAACGAACAGTTTGCTTTTTAATTTGACTCCCAGAGAAATCCGTTCTTCCACCTTCGACTAATGGTGCCAGTTTACTTCTCTCTTCAATACCTTCAAAGGCAAAAATGTCTGGGTATTTTAGCCGGAACACTTTTGGGTCAAGCTCGTTTTGAATCGTTTTCAATCCTGGTCAATGTCCACGTGGAGTCATCTAGTGCAGCGGTTAACACCCGTCTGTCAACCGACCTCCTCAGTATCTCTTCCATTCTGTCGGTACCTATATCAAGTCTAATTCGTTCCAGTGTCGTCATTTTTCCAAGGATGTACACTGGCCGTTGCATTACGACTATTTTACTCTGATCGTCCAGTTCATTCCACTTTTGGGCTTTCGTTCGGATACGCTCTCTCAACGACTCTATAAATGAAAGTTTGATGCTAAAAAATTGTAGATTATGACATTTTGCACAAGAAAATTTGGTTTGTTGATGATGCATTCATTTATTTTTATTTTACCTGCCAAGTCTCCCCAGTCGCAGTCTTCTTTCACCAACTTCAGTAATTTTTCTAGGGTGGCATTTCCTGCATTTTTAGACCTCCAGGCTAACAGAAGTCGTGTGATAACTTCTACCTTATCCGTTTTACCCAAAAGAATATCACTGTTGAGTTTGTCGATGGCGACCATATCAATCTCCAATGCCCTGGCGAATGTTTTCCAGTTAACCAACATTAGCGACGCACATGGTGATTTTTGAATTGCACGTACTAACTCCGTAAATGTTAATCCTACAAACATGACCAAATTAACAATTTCAATTAATTTGACATTGTCAAATAATAAAGTTTTAATGCAAGAAATTACCTTCATCTCCGACCACCAAATGGGTCATTTTGATTACGAAAATGAAAATGATGTATTGTTTCTTTCTTTCGCTTCTTGGTTTGATATCTTGAAATGCAATTTTAATTTGAAGTTGGCAAAAACTAATTTCTTATATAAATCAAGCGCGCAATAATTTTCAGCAGCCTGATGTTTTTGTTTTGGCGCAATGAAGTTGTATGAGAGTGAATTATTTTACTGAATGTTTGTATTGCCACAGCTGCACACTTGCCCCATGGCCTCTTTATCGGAGGTCGACATTCACTCAAGATAATTTCATGAAAACTTGATAGCAGTGGTCTGCTAGCGAACGTAAATTTAATTTTTGGGATCAATACAAAACGAATGAAGGATACATTTTATCAGAAATTTATAATGCACTGCAATGCGGAGTCTATACTTGCTATGTATGATGCGACAAGGTAAGGTTTATGTCAACAACGCTAACATCAGTATGTCTAGCCATATAAAACTGGATAACTTGCTAGTTAGGGTAGTTAGCACTAATTTAATTACAGGCTGATTTTTGTAGTAACAACAACGGAATATTTTTTTCGACCCTCGTAACAAATCCTCTTCCCTTCTAAATCGGCAGTAACACACAGTCTTTTTTGTTTGACCATTTTTATATCTCCACTCCGATGAACATTTTCCGCAGTTGAAATCAGCTGCTTCACACCAAAGCAATACAACTTTGTGTGTAATCTTTCTTTTCAATTTTGCTGTCAACTGCGTTTTTGTATAGTGTATTACTCGCTTCCTGCGCTACAGGCGCTTGGTCTTACTGTTCTCCCTTTCCTTATCTTCTTGCTTGCTCTCTGCACTATGTAAAGCCTTGTCCTTTGTACATTTTTATTTTTCCTTTTATGTTGCATACTAAAATTTCACAGTTCTACTAAGTGGAAAATTATTACAACTCACGTCACATTGATTTGCACAATTTTGTACATTTGATCGTATTAAAAGATACTGAAACTTTTTCTTAACGCTCCAGATTTTGGCAAAAAATGATTTTGTTGGATTCTTCATGACTGCCTCCCTTATCAAATCCTAATGAATTGGAAAATGGAATTTTACCAGTGTCATAATCACACTGCAAACGAAGAATCATGAGCCAAACTCATTGCAAAAATTTCACTAAGCTCTCCAGATGTTACTGTTGAAAAATCTCATATTCTTTCACATTTCACATGAGCAGGGGCTAAACTACGCTCTATTTTGTATAGAGTGTATTCTGTTAAGGTGTCGTTTTTGGGGTATTATTATGTAGGTTTTGAAAAAGAGTATTATTGTGAGGGCGTGCCGACAATACCAGGCCCAAGTTGTTGCAAACTTACATACCCAATAGTTCAGGGAGATCGCAGTATTTGTTCGACCATGGGTCCAGGTCAAAGTCCGCATCGATACTTTTTTACCGTTTCACGGGAGATAAAAGTTTAATTTTCAACTTCCTATACTCGACTGCAGTCATACCAAGCTAGACCAGCTGCCGCATATTGCACAATTATATTTAAATGCGAAATTTATTTAATTTTGCAATACTTTACGAAACAAGTGTAAGTTGCTAGCAAACAGTATGCGTTACACGTTAATCTATCTAAAGATAATGATCTTTTGCAACAAATTTAATTATATCAATTATTTAATTTATATGCAAACAAAAATACTGCATAAACTAAAAGGTAATATTGATTTAAAAAATCATATTAATGAAGATCAAAGTTAAATTAAAATTGTAAAAATTTGTTAAAATTTTTATTGCAGGGGGGCTCTGCAGCCATGTCGTTTTACATAACAATAAAATCTTTCTCATTAGGAATCGAATGGCGAAATTCCCATGTTGAACTTAACGTAGTAAAACGGGATGGAAAACAAGAATTTTTCATATATGCCTCCTGGGGGTCAAAGGGGTAAGCCAATCTGGTTCAAACTTAGCCAAATCACTTATCTACCTTGGGGGTACCAAAATTCTAAATTTGAGCCAATTTGGCCAACTTTTAAATTTTACACCTAACCCTACACCCCCCCGGGTGTTAGCCTCCAAATCCCATCTTTGAACTCCACCGAGGTCTTGACCCAAACTATCGATCTGCAAAAAAGAATTTCAAGGTTCGCTTTCCTTGAAAATTTAGAGCGCGACATGACGGTCGGAAGGCGCAGTGGCGTCCTACCAACTGGCTGGTAATACCGTACAACTTAATGTTTTTCATCACCACGTACACGCAGATACACACAAAGCAGGGTAGGGTGAAGAATTAGCGAAAAAAATTTCTCGTTTTCTCGTCTTTCTTCTCCGGTTTTTATGCACGAGAGGTGAATTTCTGTATGCGCTGGGATCCGCCATCCCAGCAATGAATGTTCTTTTTTTTAAATTTTACCTGAAAACTGGAAAATTTTCAGGTTTTCACGTCGGGAGCTATGTAATTTTCAGAAACTTGTGCCTGGTATGGTGCCGACTTACAGATGAACTTATCATAGAGGAGCTCTGACCTCATAATGGTGGGACGTAGAAAATTACTCATTACCGTGTATTGGAACCCCAAACATAGTATCAACATATTTTCCAAATCGACTTCAAATAGATTTGTTGTTTTCAACAACTACTATTACCTAGTATAGCTAACATACTATAAACATACATCTGATAACTATAATATGTACTGCCTCCACCGAGTATGAATCATTAAATTGTACCAAATTTGCATATGGGATAAATATTTAAGACGGAACGTAAAGTCAACAGTCCCTTAGTATAGTACAACTTTTCTAGCAACCTTAGTACAGTGCAACCAATCTGTATTTCTACACCGTCCACAAGTTGCGGTTCCTATTGACCTCCCAGCCAGGTGCATTGAGACAAATGGGCAAATCGTTTTCTCTGGATGGGGATAAAATGTCGGTTGGCCTTTACCTTCAAATATGCTGTATCAGCTTCAACTCCTTAGATCACTGACGAGAAGCGTGTGACTGTTATTAGAGTGAATTGATCCAAGCTCCTGTGCTCTGCACCATTACTGTATGAAGCTACGATTTCTGCCAGGAAAATGACGGTGGACCAATGAAGGGGCGAGAGGGAGATATCTTGCCGTCATTTACACTTGGGCATATGTCAGCAACACAAAACTAATTTGCAAAATGTGGTAATTCCTTGTAAAATTGTGGAAAGTCTTCTTGTAACGACTAAAATGGCGCATATACACAAGTGTCTTACTTTATGCATACGTGTAAATTCTTGCAATAAAGCCTCTAACTTCCAACGGCCCAGAATTTGAAAAATCCCAACTATTTTTGACGAAGGGCCTAAAATCCCAACTAATTCTGACCAAAATATTTTCATTTCCTGAAAAAGGCCTCCATTCTAAAATTTTGTTGAAACGTTGAAATCTCACATGGAAAAATTTAAAAATGGGTCAATATCCCGGAAAATGAGAAAAATCCCAACTTTTTTACCCACCACCAAAAATCCCAAGTCGGTAGCGCCGCTACTGAGTTACGAAAGAATTTACACGTATGTTATTGACTGAGTAGAAAATATTGGCTTTTAAAGGAATAAACATACGAGATTATTCTTATTTGGCTAATAAATGCAACGGCACATGGTATTATCTGAGTGTAAAATTATGCCGTATATGCATGAGAAAATGACACTTTTAAAACATTTCTACATAGGGACATGAGTAATGAGACCTATTATATAATACACAACATGTTTCATGGTTCGCCAAATTTGTTCGGGATATAAGTCGTACTTGGCCCATGTAAATAATTTAATACTATTTAAAGGAGAAATGTTCATTGAGAAAGTGAGACACATTTTTATATGCTGAAAAAATGTTTTTATTATATCTGGCAAAAAGTACCCACAACCTCAATTCCATTTGCCGAAGAATCCTCTCCGTAATTACAGTATATTAAGAAAATCCACCTCAGCACACACTTCCACAGACTGATTGTTCTCCCGGTAGATAATAACCTGAGTAGTAAAATATCTGCTTCCCATTTCCTGAGTGGTTGCCAATTCCCCTGTTAAGGAATACATCTTCCCGGGCTCCGTATTATCCACCATGTTAGGCTTCCGAATTGTTACCAAAGTGGCACCAGTGAGGGTGTCTCTCAAATTGTTGATGATCCCAAGGGGTCCGGTGTTGTCACTGGGGGTAAACGTAAATTCGCCCCGGAAAAACTCATCAGGGTGAAGCACACAGGGTTCTAGTCTATTGGAATCACAGTTGTCCTGGCGCCACTGGACTGCTCTCCCGGGACCTCCTGAAATGAAAAGGTTGATTCAAAACCCTTTCGACATGGAACTACAACCCAAATTTGTTTTAAATTAGTACTAAAGCTGGTACCACATTGCCGAAGACCATGGATAATTCCGTGACTGCTATACAGTGCTCTCTCATTGTGAGGTCCAATGCTAAGGTCGCCTTTCACTTTAAATAGATTTACACCTTCCGCCGCTCCAACCACAAATGCTGCACTAAACAGCGCTATAGTAAGAAAAGAGGAATTCATTTCGAAATTGTCGTCGAGTGCAAAACACTTCTAATGATGCCTACGTCTGGCTACACCAACGGGAAAACACATACTGAAATATATCCAGAAATCCTACAACCGCTACCACATACAAGTTAGCTTTTTTGCTGTTTCATATCCAATTTTCTATTGCATCCTTTTATACAAGGGATGCAACAGAAAAGAAGTATTGCCTCACCGGTTCATTTGTTGTCGGGTAAGTATTATGTGGCATCCTAAAACGTAAACAAGTTTTCATCCGTAATTGTACGTATTGGCGTACAAAGCAGCGCCAGCCTTCGGCGTTTTATTCTCTCAAAATTCAGAGCATGTTTCATGATTGTGCACAAGAGCAGCTAACTCTTACACGATTGGTAACGACGAGCCTAAAGCTATTGCAAAAAATTTTCAGTGATAATGAAATATACACAAAAAATCATTTTACGCCAATATGAGGCGAATAGAAGAATAGAAATTGAAGGAATTCCTTACTGTAGGGACACAAAGAAAAACAGGTTTTATGGCAGCTTACATATATTTCCCTGGTACGTAGCAAGTAATACATGATGTTAAGGGGTGATTTATGACAACACTCCTGACACAATGTGCATGCTCTACTGCTAACCCACTGTGAGTGACATGACCAGGTAGATTGCTATGCAAAAGGAATGGCTGGTTTTGTATGAAGCATCCAAGGTCACAGACAAAGTATGAAGTGGAGGTAAATCAAGAAGGATCAAGTGGCCCGCATGTGAGAGACGGATTAAATAAGAATTTTCTTCGGTAACAAAGATTTGATAGGAAAACTTGTGTTGATTTGTGAGTTTATGTAATTGGAAGAATGAAATGAAGAAAAAGTTGAGGAATTCAGACAATTAAAAACTCTGCTTTAACGCAAGTCTCAACTTGAGACAAAGCTAAATCAGTTTGATGATACCATACTAAGATGCTTTCTGTATTTGTGGTAGTGACTACCAGGGCATTTCCTACAGCGGAGAGACAAGGAGAGCACTCTCCAGGCCGTACACTTCTTCGGGTCGTACATTCTGGAGCTATGTGACATAGGTCTAACTGGGCCTTATGAGATGTGAAATAAATCGAGTATGAGTGTGAATGTTGATGTGTAGAAATAAACCGGTTCTCGTTACAATTTATTTTAGGCGTGGATTTAAATAAAAGGAAAAGGCCACGTCACTCTTGATTTTATTTACGTATATTTAAATTGAATATGGATTATAATTAGTTTGAGTTATCTATTAAATTTCTATTAACCTGATTCTGTGTGTAATAACTTATGAGAAAATTGAAGTAATTTTTAATAG
>JAHZNE010002190.1:0-12133 GCA_027744055.1 Callyntrura sp. NNG-2020
TGTGGGAGTGCGATAGTGTCGTAGACATGTTCCGAATTAAGGGTTTCCAGAGGAAGAAGAAAGAAGTCAGGAATTGATAGATAGATAGATAGACAGATAGCGAGAGAGAGAGAGAGAGAGAAGACAGAGAGAAGATAGCCGCTCACAGACGATAAACAGGTAATTAAGTAATCGAATATAGCACAGAGAGAGAGAGAGACAGACAACAAGAACAATTATATATTTTGCTGCTGATTGCTGCTGCTGACAAAGAGTGTAGTACTCTTTGACGCCAAAATTAGTAGTACAGTTACTGGCGACAGAGACAAGAGTTCCTTTCAGGAAAATGCAAAGAAAATGTTTAAAGCTGTTCTGTAGCACACACGTTGCAGTTTTATGCAATTTAGCAGTTAACAGTACTTATATCATACTCACGATGCCAGCCGTAATTGCAAAAAGCTTAAATTTATGGACAAAGTCGGACACAGGTTCACCAAAACACTTTCCCTAGTAGCCTTTTCGAGGAGAAACGGTTGTCGTACAAGTTGTACGACGACAGTATAATAACAGGTAAGTAATTAACAGCAACAGGACAGTTAAAACGAAAAGGGGCGTGGCTTGGAAGAGGAGGTAAAAATTGGAATAAACTTTTCTGACTCGACACTTTATTGATTGACAAATTGGAAAAAGGAGAATAATATTGATCTCTACGATATTTAACTGTATAGCTCTTTTCGATTTTAAATGCTCTAATGTTTACTTCACTTTTTATTTAAAGAAAATACATTCCATCGAAAATATTTACGAGTTTAATGGGATTTTTTTGGCGACAGGAAGGCGTCTTTATAACCTTTCCAGTTGGAAGTTGAAAATGTGAGTAAAAATATCTGTTCCTCTCCGCACAGAGCACCGTACAATAATCCACTTTTGTTTCTTCTCGGGAAGTTGGCGGTTAGAGAGAAATTAACACAGCAGGCTGCAATAACAATTTTGGCAGTAAAATATTTTTTTTACTAAGCTCACAGTCACCACCAGGCGCGATTTAATGTCACTTTTGGGTAATTAACTAGAGAGGAAGAGGAAGTACGTTTAAAGCTGCAGAAGAGCAGAGAGAGAGAGAGAGGAGTTTTTGAACGAAAGCAGCAGGTAGCTTGAATTTGGATTGATTGATTGACAATATTTTGGTTTTGATTTTGTACTCGAATTTCTAAAATTGTTTTCCGCTGTGGCGGTGTGTATTTGTGTTTCCCCTTTTCAAGAAGCAAAGCCGAACTAATGATCCCCCCCAAGAAGAAGACTGCTGCTGCTGCTGAATAACAATAGCAATAATCTCTCTCTGGATCGTTAATAGAGAAAAACGGTAATATTCCGCGGAGCTATAATATAATTTAATGGGACTAATACAAGAGTAGAGAGAGATCTATCTTTTAGACAGGACGAGAGGAGAATATTAATACACACTCATAAAACGGCGCATTTAATATTATTATTTCGACTATGTACGAGAAAACATGTAGTAATAACGAATAACGTGATTCATCAGCAGAACGAAGAAGAAGAATGGTTGGCTACACAGTCATAATCATCATTCAGTCAAATCATCATCGTTCGTCGTTTTGTCGTCAGATCAAAATGTCACAACTCACACCACACTCACGATATTATTACTTTTCTTGAAGACAACAACAAGCAGAGACAGAGATATATAATATGTCACAGAGTTTGACGTTCAGAGTTCAGAGAGAGAGAGAGAATTATATATAGAAAATAATTAAGAATTAGTCTGTGTTGTTAAGCCTATTGCAGTCAACGGCTATTTACTACTAATACTGGTCAATCAAAAGAGTTTATATTTTTTTGCACTTGCGGCCTGTAGTCGGCAATGTTATTATTATTGTACGCACTTAGGATACTTGACTGTTGCAGTTTGGAAGATCAGTTTCTTTAAGCCAGTTGGTAAGTATTAACGTATTATATAGCGTGTAAAAAGTATATAGTTTTGTGTGTTGTTTTTTTTGTAGAGAGATGAACTTTGTAATGGCGCAATTTGTTGGCCACAAGAAATACTTTAGAGAGGGAGAGTGTATGTGTGTGATGTTATTAGTAAAGAGATGGAGCTGGATAAGAGAATAATTTTTGTTTTTTTTTTCTTTCTTTCTAGTTTTAAATCTTCACAGCTCAACCGCAAATGAATGAGTGTTGTTGCTCTTTGTTTGAAGCCGCATTAGTGAACAGAGTCAATTCTCCTGTGTGGTACAAACACAAAAATCGTTCAAACATGGATTAGCTTACGACTACAGTTTTTTTTTAATTTAAAGATATACTATTTTGTATCCAGCTTGTTGGTAAATAACTAAAACTTTATTATTATTTTTGCTGGGTAAAACAGGATTATAATTTTATTGGGCAAAACAGTACGTTGAACTGAACTTGATAAAAAATCGTTTTGGATTTAATATCTTTTTTTTTGTATATATTTTTCCCCTTTTGTTTTTTGCTTTAGAGAGAGAGAGAGAGAGAGAGAGAGAAATCAGCACCACTGAGAGAATGGAAATTTATTATTTTGAAGTGTACCCTTTATCGTTTCCCAAAAATAAGACTGACATTAACAGACTTATTGGCGGAAAAGGAGAACAAAGTTTAATAAGAAAAAGGAAAGTCCAACGTCCTCGTCGTCGTCTTTTTTTTGGGGTTATGCACTTGTGCCTTGTTTGTAGCCGTCTGTTACAGTCTTAAACTAAGCATACTACTCCGTGTGATCCACATAGTACATGCCTAAGCTAGGAAAAAAACGGGATAAATATACATTCGCATTTTCTTGTTCTCGTGGATGCAAGATCCGCAGCCGTCGTCTTGTATTATAGAGAGAGTGTGCAATACTGGGAATATAAGGGAAAATGATGATACAAAACCAAGCATGTCAGCTAGTACTTTTCTTGTTGTAAATAGGGTAATGAAAATATAGAGAGACAGAAAGAGAGAGAGAGAGCTAGATGCCATGCGACATGAAAACGGAAACGGCAAAACGAGAAAGAGCGCTGGCTCGCATCGCCCAAGAAAAAGCTGGAGGTATGCTATTATACAGCGCGTGTGGAGGAGGTACATTTTATTATTTGCATCATAACATCTTCTTCGTATATGTAGTTTTCTCGGCGCTTGCATGGCAAACTATTAGTACAGCTAGTTAGGCATGTTGTCCTGATTCTGGTAATAAAGCGCCCTATAAAAAGCGAAGAAAGTTGGAGCTGCTGGGAAAAAAGGAGCTGCTGCTCCTGCTGCTCCTGGGTAGGAAGGGAAGGCAGCTCACAGCAGCAAAAGCGCAATGCCATTTTCCGACGGAGCACACGAACTAAATGGAAGGAGAAAGTTGTGGGTCTCGCGTTGGATATGTGTATACGTTTGACTTTTCCAGATTCAGGGAAAACCACAGGAAAATAATCGATGGGATGGAACTGTTTGCTGAACCGGCTACCTATTGGCATTTCGCGTGTATATGTCGTCTATACATGTAGGGAGCAATATAGTACTTCTCAGAGTAGAAAAGGCACACAGGGAACGTATCTGCATATATTGTAATTGTAAAAATAGCATTAGGGGCTGTTCGTTCTCTGTGTGTAGGCTGCTGTCAGATTTCCAGAAGGGAGATAGAGACATAACATTTTTTCACTGGAAACCTTCAACATATCGATAAACAATTGATCCCAAAATTGAAGAAAAAAAAATTATTTTTTACGTTATCAGGAAAAATAAAAATTATTTTCTATACACATGTCGGATTTGATCAATAATGTATCTGTAATTTGGAGTGCATTAACATTGCCTAGTTAAGCATATATGATGTATGGAATTATAACGGACTCTGTTATTTCATTTTATTTTGTGGGGACATTTTTTCCTATCCTAGCCCCCTATAATAAGCTTCCCTTAAAACCGAAAATACATTGACTTGAATACTCGAGAATAATTTAGTTGGTCACAATTTTAAGAATTGAATATCTCGAAAAATTACTAGTGCATGTGCAAATCTTTCAGATTGTAAGCTACATTCGACAGCGAGACAGCGTTGAAAACCAGACATTCGCTCGTTCGCTCGTTCTAAATGTGGCATGGCATGTGTGAGAGGTGGCGTAATTTAAGCGTTTCAATGATTTCATTTTCGAGTTAGTAGATTACTTGACTATACGTGTAAAACGTAGGTAGCTGAGAGATAAATTCTTAAAATAAATATTGACTTGCAAATGAGCCTGATTAATTCCAATCGCTTCCTAGTTCAAGCTTATACACTACTTATTTTACGACCGTAGCACAGGAAAATTGAAAAAATATTTTTTGTAAACTACCCATATTTTTAACGCCATGCCATGCCATCACACTACTAAACTACACGAATTTAAGTATCAATCCATATGCAGTGTTCCATCATATATTATCATACATAACCCCCCCCCCAGTAGAAACAACACAACAGAGCATGCAAACACCCAACAACTGCAGAGCTCCTGTCTGAATTCTGCACAAACAAAATTTTGAACAATTTCGTACACTCTCATACACACACCTACACCTCCTACTCGTCCCATCCCCGCAAAAGGTAACAATTGTTGAAGCACTGACTTTCTGAAGGCTCGACCCTCCAACATCGTTGTGCTTTGTCCTGTGCAGAAAGCTTGTATTTGTTACGAAATAAATAAACGCACACACACAAATCTCAAAAGGATGACCGTTTGAAAACGAAAGCTGTTATAATGAGCAAGAGTGTCTATATATATAAAAAAATGACAAAAATAAAGCGTAAAATTTTTTTTTGTTTGGAAGCGTCTCAATTGATGACTACTGCTGCTGCGCTCCTTAACTATTAGAAAGACAACAACTATTGAACTATTTTTGCCGTAAAGCGTTTTACAGCTCCCGTTCTTGTTGTGTGGCACAAAAAAAAAGAATTTGGTGGGGGTGAGTATGGGGGAGATCACGCGTGTTCTGGGGCGCATACAGGTGCGTTTTTCACACGGTTAAGAAACACATAATAAACGGCTACTTGCTGGCAGTTAGAAACACATTTAATGAGTGGAAATTACACCCTTTTGTTCAGTGAACAGGAAAAAAAAATGAACATTTTTTTTCGTCACAAAAACACATTTGTTGCGTGGAATTTCGAGAAAGAAAAGCTTTTGTTATGTATAGCTATAGCGCGTCACAGTTTGTTTCCCGCAGAGAAAGAGAAGAGCAAATAGATAGACACAGACAGACGTAATTGCTAGATGACTTGGCTTAGAAACAATATTTTTTTTGTTACTTACCCCAGGAGGGCCGCTTCCTCCATGGAGGCTGACGTAGGCATTCTTCTGGCTCTGTTATCCCTATAGTCGGACGCCGGAGAAAAAAAACAGATTGACAACAAGATTAAATTTCAAAAATGCCCAAAGTGTTGAGTTACTGAAAAATTCAAAATCAAAATAAACAAAAATAAAGTAAAGTCCACTTGTGTGTAAAATTACATAGTTCCCGTGTTCCCCCCAAAAATGTCGACAGTCGACAGTGTTAAAATATTTTGTGCTGGAAGACTTAGAAAGGTGGTGATTTTGTAAATATCCCCCAAGCTTTAATACATGGTTATTTACAGCTTAATTTTTTTTATATATCTCACAGAGAGATTTTTTTCCGTTACACCCAATAAATGTGTACAAAAGAAAGGTAAATTAGTTGGGACTCTGCCCACCCCTAAAAAAAATAATGATGTGCAGAGAGAAGAAGAAGAAGAAACTATACAAGAAAATATCCAAACACCTACACAATCATCATCATTTTTTTGGGCTGTTTTGGTGGAACTTTTTTTTCTCGCTTATCTTTCTACCAAACAGCGTTAGCGTTCGTTCTTGTTTGTTAAGTGTAGTCAGTCCGAAAGAGCGAGGAATTACAAATGCACACTCGCGCGTGGATTATCGGTGTAATTAGCACTTATTGACCTAATATACCACCAAGCCCCTTTCAAGGTTTCGCCTCTCTTCTCTCTCTCTCTCTCTTCACAACAGCAGCAGCACCGCACAGCACGAATAACAGCAGCACCGTCAACCAAACTCCAACTCAACAGCTCTCTTGCCGCTGTGTGCCCCGCGTTCCAGAGAGAGAAGGAAAAAAAGTTAAAATTCACAATGGGATTTCGCATCAACTCTGCCAGAGGCGAGCAAATAATAGACCATCATCACCCCACCAGGAACTAGGAACTAACCAGTCAGTTTCACCAACTAAGCAACTTTTGGCAGAATAATGGAGTAGGCAACAAAACGGCGAGAGAGAGAGAGAGAGAGAGAGAGAGAGGGAAAAAATGTGTATAGACAAATGAATGGACGCAAAAGGTCTGTTGTTCCCTCTCTTCAATATTTGTCGTCTCGAAAATATCGCTGGACGAATATTATGAGATTTACCATTTTACCTACACAATGACGACGGCGAGGACGACGACGACGAATACAACCATTTCAGTGTGTAAAAAAAAGCGCCTCATTCCCATACCTCGGCACTTTGGGTAAATAACGCGGAAAATGTATGTTGAGGTGTTTGACGAAGGAAAGGTTATATTATTATTCGTCAATTGAAGTAGCGGTGGTGGTGGTGGTGGTGTGGTGGTGTCGAGCGGTGGAAAATACCAAGAGCTGTACTAGTACTCCCCCTCCGAAATAATAATAATATAACAGGATCGTGTACATACATAAAACTTCATTTCGACGAGGTTTTAGAGAGAAAGTAAGACAGGGGGTATAAAATTACGGCCGTCGTGGTGTGTTTCTCTCCTTTCGTCTCTCTCTCTCTCTCTCTCTCTACGGGTGTACGTGTAAGTGTGTGTGGAAGCATTTTATTCCGTGGCATTTACTTTCCACACACACACACACACACACACGGGCAAACAATGAGGTTCGTAGTTCGTGTTCAAGAAACTCTGTAACCTTTTTTTTTAGCATTTAAGCTGAAAGTTATAGTCGGGGACAGGACAGGACAAGACTTTGGGCAAAAGGAAAATGTCGACGCTGCTTGGTACACAGTGTATTAAGAGTCCACTCTCTCTCTCCCTCTCTCTCTCTCTCTCTGCTATTTTTATTTAGTTACGTAGGTAGGTAGATAGGTGGAGGAGTATTATAGGAGGGGAAGTTTTTTTTTCTTCGTCGGCTGCAATTCAACACTAAGTGGACAACAACCGTGGATAATATAATAACAATAATAACCGTATAACTGGTGCACGGCGAAGTAGTCTGTTTGTTGGGGGATTTTGTTATTTTCCTCCTGCCGCCGGTGTAGTCGACACCACTGCTACACAAAAAATGGCTTTGTCGAGGTCCCACAAGGGAACTCTCTGTTACGACGTGTTATCTTCCGCTGATAATCTTTGTATGATATGAACTTTGTAGTTACATACTGATATGGACGTGACCCACATAGATAATAATATGGTTAGTAGAGAGAGAGAGAGAGAGAGAGTAAAAATGTCACCACCCCGAAATTGACTCGAGATTAAGCGGTAATTGTCTATTACTTGATCCGAACTGTTTTTTACGATCCGGGCGAGAGAGTAGAGCGCCGCTGGAGGATTAGGAAGCTTAAAAGGAAATCTGCCCGGCACACACGTTCATATAAAACCATAAAACCCCCATCAAATCACGTTTACACTCCGGTTTGGTTTTAGGGAAAAAATTAAGTCGTCGTCGTCGGCTTACCACCGGAAGTTGGCTACAACACAACAATACCCCTCCCCTCCGAAAGAAATAAAGAGACCGAAAGTAATGTTGATTGTGGAAGAAAATACGCGATAGGCTAGAGAGGTACAAGTGCATTGAACGGAACGACGGAGGAAGTGGCGACTAAGTTATATTTACAGTAGTTGCCTCCGTTTCTGCAGTAAAAGGGAACTACCTATTTACAAAAGCGGGGGTTAAAGTGAGCTCTAATTTAGGTAGGCGTCTTATTCTAGATTCTAGACAGGTAGGAAGAAGAGATGTACAGAGAGAGAGCGCTATGTACACAGTAAGTTATACCCCAACTGTTCGAAAGTAAGTAAGTGTTTGTGTGTATTTTAAACAGGGCGGTGGTAATTCGCCACCGCCGTTAGTTTAAAAATGAAATACATTACCTGCGGAGGAGCCTGTCGTAGTTCGAAGCGGAATTGGCATTGCTATTCATGGTTGGAGCGAGATTGACCCCCTCATGAATACTAGGTAACACAAATACACTCTGAGAGGCACGAAGACGTCCGCCGCCGCCACTGGAGTTACCTGAAATGTTATTGGCAGCCCCTCTAAAAATTTTCTTTACAGACTCGGCCAAATTAAATCTACTATCACTAGTGCGGGATATCGGGATCCCGGCGTCAAAGGAAGGTCTCGTCGTCGCCCGGTACACATCTCCATGGCCCAGGCTATCCGGGCCACCCTGATTATTCAACGCCGAGTAGGATCCACTGAACATTGACCGCATTTTCAGTGCAACTCTCGCGAGAAATGTCGCAACCTCACTAGACGGGATGAGCAATTCAAAACTTTTTATCTTTCTAATTTCCACAAAACACACACAGAGGGTAGACGCTATATACCTTTATTATTTTTTTACCGCGTAGGTCTACTACACACTATTTTTTTTTATTACAGGTCTCCACTTGGTAATGTCACTCGAGCACTTTTCGTCTATTGTAAAAAAAAACGTCCGCAATTTAAAAATACGTTCAAAATTTGTTCACCTCTTTATCTATTTTACTCTTCTACCCCCCAGGTCACCTATGCACCGCCATGATCCCAAGTGTGTCTACAAATCCCTTCGTCGTGTAATACTCATTCTCGTTAAATAAATAAAAAAAAACGCAGAGAGAGTGTTAGCGCAGTTTACTCAAAGTCGTCACGCAAATATGAGCGCTTTATGCTGCTGTCTGTATTATTATTCACCACGTCAAGAAAACATTTTTTTTGTTACATGGAATGTCTCTTGAGTCATTGTGTAGTAGAGGAGAAGAGGAGAGTTGTTGGAATCAAAAATAAAATAAAATCACCGATTAAAAAAGTAAACACGTAAAAGGACATGTGCTGCTGGTGTGCTACATTCATTCATGATGTTGCATTGATTGTCGAGCATTCCATTTTATAATAATAAAAAAAAACATGTACATTTACACATTGTAGTTATGCTACCACTGTTCCGCGTATATTATATTGAATACATGTAGTTATTTTGTAACACACACACACACACACACAATAACATAAGTTGTCTGTTGTGTGCCCAAAATGAATTCTGCACAGGGCCTAACGCTAAATGGAACGGAGCACTAAATTGTGGCTGCAATACAATTTTTGTGACAGGCTATTACTGCATATGCATGCATGTATGTATGTATATGTTACTCTAAATATTAAATATTAGCACACTACACTACCAGCGTCGTCGCGTCGTCGTAGGGAAAAGCTGGCCTGTTAAAGTGCTGTGGTGTGAAAAGAATACCTTGAGCTGCTTTAAACCAGAACTACATATAATGCACGTTTTGAATGCACACTACGACTACATAACGAACGACCTATGTTGGAGTTACCACCAATTTACCTTTGCAGGGGGATTAGCAGTATCACACTAGCACACAGGTGGGATGTTAATCAGACAAAAAATTTTATTTTTTTTGGTGTGTGTGTGTGTGTGTGTGTGTGTGTGTGTGTTTTCGCATTTAAATATGAATGTATCCCCACTTCCCGGGAGATTAGTAATGGCGCATAAATTAACGCGGGGTTTAACCGACCCTCTCATAAAGGGAAGATTAACGGCGGGGAGGAGGAGGTGTATAGGAGGGGAAGGTAAATTTGCACGAATGTGTACCTACGCTTATCATCATTCATGGGCGACACACATAACAACCGCACACATATATATCGCTTGCCACATTCACAATTTCCCGACAGCACCAGCAGCAGCAGTGGCACGGCACTCATAGAACAACACAACATCAATATCGGCTTGACTTTGTCTGTTTTTTTTTTGTTTTTTATAGCCTGCTGCTGCTCCTAAATGGAAAATGATATTTCGTTTTGAAAAAAAAAGACGCACAGTAAAAATGGCAATTTTTTTTGCTCGGCTCAGTTCTTAAAAATCCCTATATATAACCCGTTGGGTATATCGAGTAATAGGTCGCAAATTGGGATAATTAACACATACGCAGCGAGGGGTACACCACGCAAATAGGAAAAGAGACTCTCTGGTTACGAACGACGATTGAGTTTGAGAGTCGATCATCATTCAACGTGAGTCATGACATCGTTGAACACCAAATTGCTTTTGAGAAGAAGAAGGAGAGATAATTAGGATTCTGCGAAAAGTAGTTAAAATATTGAATTACACGCCACAGTCAACACAGGGAATAATTTCCCTTGTAAAATGCAGCTCGAGTTGCTGCTGCTGCTGTTGTAAAAGGGTTATATGGTTATAATACAAGGCAGAATTTTAAAGTTTGTTATTGCACTGGCACACACACACATCAAACCCACAGAGAACCATACAGCCATTAACTTTACCAGAGGGGAAGGAGTTGTCATTAAAAGAAACACGCTGTTATTTGCACAATAATAATGTTTACAGAGCGAGGAGCGAGTTAAGTGTAAAAAAAGAAGAAATAATGTTCCTTATTATTTACGAGCACCTCGCAGCAGAGTGTGTGTGTGTGTGTATAATTTTACTCACAACGCCACACACAGGAAAAAAACACTTCTGCAGCAAAGTAGCCACGCTCTCTACCGAGGAGGCAGACAGACACACATGTAAACTCTGGGAGAGTCGCATTAATTCTGAGAGTAAAAGATTGAAAGATTCAATTTTCCGCAATTCAAACAGAGCTCATTGTTTAACACAATTTGGACGAGGGCAAAATAAGGCCTTCCTGTTTACAGCAATAAAATTCGCACACACACACACACAAACACACACACACAAAATGATGTGTGTTTATTATGGGGGGAGGTGCAAAAAAAATTGGACAGATATGCTCACATTATTATTGTATGTCTTTTACTTATTTTATTAAAAAGCGCCACTACTCGCTGTACTAAACGGAATAACGATTCGTTTGAGCTGGCGCTGGTCAGGGGACGTGCTTTATTATATAAGGTACAGCGAGAGATATGTTTGAAAACTGGTTTTTTTTTCTCTCTCTCTCTCTCTCTGTAGAAAAATGTATAACATCCTGAAAGGAACACAAATAATGATAATAATAAACACAAACTACAAGAGAGAGAGAGAGAGAGAGAGAGAGAACCGCAATAATTTTTTTTCTCTCTCTCTAATAAAATAACTGGCGCATGACACGGCACCTGTACTCCCTGATTGGAAAGAAGACGACAAAAACGGGAGACTTGAACTAAATAGTCGTGTGCAATGCGACAGGTCGTCAGGGAGAAAAAGAGAAAAAATAAAAGTATGTCGTCCGCCAACAGGCAACCCGCACCAGCAAACGGAATCTCTTTAGGAGAAAAAAATAATGCACACTTTTGCTCCCTTTTTTATAGCTGATGTTATGATGAGTGATTATAACTGGTGGGGGCGGGTGGGCACACACACACACACACAAATACACACAAATACAGTAGCGTTTTTTCTTCTTTCCAAACGTCATTTACAATAGGTGCTAGGGAGGAAAATGCCCATATAGAAAAAGAGAACTAATGAGACTGTCCTCCAAATGAAATGCCATTTCCACGCATTTCTCTTTCTCCCCGCCTCTCCAATAACAGTTTTTTTTCTGTACAGGGTGAAAAGGAGTCTTATTTGAAATAAAATACTCATTTGGTTGCAATGCACCGTGACTCGTTGGCCGCGGAATATATAGGCATATATATGTGTGGGCAACAAAATATATTGTGTCATTTATTGTTATAAGACAAGAGGGAGAGAGAGAGAGAGAGAGAGAGAACGAAAAAAATAAGCAAACAAACGTAGCCACGAATTAGTTTAGATGAAAGGAAGAAAGCATGACATACTTGTACGAGCAGCGCGGAGTACACAGAGAGAGGCATATACACGGGGGCCTAAACAGGGCAACGACGACAACGACGACAACGACGGCAGGCTTTGTCGTAATTGACATTAGTCCACATAGGCTTCAATTATGTGATTATATGATATACAAAAGGTATTGGAC
>JAHZNE010002191.1:0-26920 GCA_027744055.1 Callyntrura sp. NNG-2020
GGAGGCTTCTTGGGAAACTTTTACATTGCGGTTTGGAAACGAAGACAATGTATGTTGAGGAACATAAATTATTTAGCTTAAACTTAATCATTCAGTTTTCTTTAATGTTGTTTGTAGGTTTCCTAAAGTTCATATGGCATTTAACATTAAAGTATATGAATATATTTTTTTTTACTAATTTTGCAGTGTACACAGTTTAAAACGGAAATGGAGCGACTCGCAAAGCAGACACTTGTGGCCAGCGGAAACTCTCCAGCCAATAACAGCATGAACTCAAACACAACGGATACAATATCCTCCGTTCCTGAAAGTAAAGAAGTGCCGCTGGCACATCTATTCAAGAAACCCGAAGGCAGTTGGAACTGCGAATCTTGCTATTGCACAAATGACAAAGGCACAACTACTTGTATAGCTTGTCAAACTTGTCGCCCTGGCGTCGAACCAGCTCCTGCAAATGTAAGTAGCTTTGGTGTTTCCCAATCTACGTTTAATTTTGGGTTTCCAGCCGCGGCAGCAGCACCCACATTTACATTTGGTTTTGGGAACACCAATACTGTCACCCCAACACCACAAACAACAGCAATTACATCGGTCGTAGATGGAATTACTTCGAAGGAAACAGAAGAGACTAAAGAACCATCTTTTCCGGCGTTGAACTTATCTGGAAAGTTCAGTTTTGCTGATCTTGCGAAAAACACCAGTTCGTCGTTTACGTTTGGTACTGGAGGAAGTAACCAACCATTTAGTGGGGCAGGTACCCCGCTTTTTTCGTCCCTAACACCAGTCAATAAAAGCACTAATGATAGAACATCTCACAATGCATCAGGAAATGCTGAAGAGGGTGAGGATGATTTCGTACCTACTGCCGAATTTCAACCGGTTATTCCACTCCCACCAAGATGGAATTACTTCGAAGGAAACAGAAGAGACTAAAGAACCATCTTTTCCGGCGTTGAACTTATCTGGAAAGTTCAGTTTTGCTGATCTTGCGAAAAACACCAGTTCGTCGTTTACATTTGGTACTGGAGGAACCAACCCGCCGTTTAGTGGGGCAGGTACTCCGCTTTTTTCGTCCCTTACACCAGTCAATAACAAAAACACGGATGAAAAAAAATCTCACAATGCATCAGGAAATGCTGAAGAGGGTGAGGATGACTTTGTGCCAACTGCCGAGTTTCAACCGGTTATTCCACTTCCACCATTGGTAGAAATAAAAAAAGGAGATGAAGAAGAGAACATAATGGCTGAGTACAGAGCCAAACTATATCGCTTTGTTGCTGAAACGAAGGAATGGAAGGAACGTGGAGTTGGAAATATCAAACTTCTCCAATCAAAGACTGATGGTTCTAAATGTCGAGTAGTAATGTGGCGTGAGAAAATAGGAAAACTGGCATGCAACTTTAATTTATTTCCCGACATTAAGATAACGAACTACCAGAACAATCCGAAAGTTTTGTGCTGGAAATGCCAAGATCATGCGGAGGGAGCTTCGTGGGAAACTTTTACATTGCGGTTTGGAAATGAAGAAAATGTAAGTGAAGGTCTTATTACCACCACCTAGGTAGTACCGGAACTTTGTTTAAATCGAGTAATTTAAGAATATTAATCTTGTAACTAATTGACTTTTCAGTGCGCAAACTTTAAGGCTGAAATGGAAAGGCTAGCGCTGCTATCTATAACGGGAAAGGAAAATTCTCCGTCTCCACCTAACCACGTTGGCTCAACAGACTCTACATTATCTTCCAATGGTAACACAGCGCTATCCCAGTTATTTAAGAAACCAGAAGGAAGCTGGAATTGTGAGGCTTGCTATTGTTGTAATGAAAAGGATGCGACATCATGTGTTTCATGCCAAACCAACCGACCTGGCTATTCGAAAGATACATCGTCAGATCAGACCAACGTAAATACTTTGGGAACCTGTGCTGGCTGCATCGGTTGCAATCCTGACACGTATAAAATTCCTGAGGTTGCGAAGTCGAATGAAGAAGAATGCATACAACTTTCGTTGGCTCCAGATTCGTCAACCGAACCACCGTCGACTGCCAATTTGGACTTATTTACATCATCCGTGAAGACGAATATAGCTGCTGCACCCACATTTGTTAATACCAATGCAGAACGTAAAAGTGATGGTATTAGCAGCATAAATGACACCAGCGTCAATAACTCCCTGTCCAATTTTTCGTTTTCATTTCAAACTCCTGAAAAGTCCACACCGATCTCATTCCAAATTAAAACCCCTTCATTCTCATTTAAGCCAACTGACGGCAATTCTTCCATTTTCGGAGGTGAATCAATTTTTACACCTCCATCCGGTGGTAATCCTCCAGGTAGCACGCCTTCACCATTCGTATCCCCATTTGCTCAACAATCTTTTAGCAGCAATACGTCACAGCCAGTTTCATTTTCCTTCTCACAACCTCTTTTCAATCAACAATCCCCTGTCCAGCCATCAAATTTCGAAGGAAATACTGAACAACGAGAAGAGGACGAGTATGAAGATGTTGATGATGAAGAGGGGGATGAATGCTTGTTTGAAGATGATGTACGAGTTTATATGAAGGATGATGCAGATTCTAGTGAAGGTAAAATACTTTGGCGTCATCAGTTGTATTATATCAGCGAATTAAAAAACGGTTGTCTTAATATACACTGATCTAAATTTCTTTGACCAACCCTAGACTTTAGCGACAAAGGTGAAGGAATTATTCGAGTGTTGTACGACGGCGAAAGTTATTGTGACCGTCTAGTTGTTATGATAAATGGAGAAACCATCGCTGAACACTTGGTGGCCGTTGAAACTACTTTAGATGTATGTACCACTGCTCCAGCAGAAATTTTAATGTAATCTTCATTTTTAACTTATTAATGGTGTAAAATGTCGTATTTCAGGCGAATGGTGAATTAACGTTTGAATGGACTGGAATATGTAATTACAACTCCCCAATCAAATCCCGAATAAGGGCGGTATTTAGTGATGAGGAAACATACCAAAACTTCGCCTTAATAATGACTGATGTAAGCACATGTATTTTAAATATATTATGAAGATTGAAGTTATATAGGTTGTAGGTGGTCTAATGTAATGTAAGTTAAAGCGAATTAAAACGGTGTAATGCTATTTGTTTAATATTGGTTTACAGGGTCTAGAATTCGCCAAACAGGCTGGAATTACAGAAGCTGTTTTGCTTGATGATGCGTCCGATGGTTATTAACTATAATAAGGCAAATCTACAATAACCTATATAAAATGTTCTTTGATTTTATAGGCAGAATAATGGTATAGTAAATGACGTATAAATTTAATTTTTCATTTCAATCAACTTTAAGGCATAATTTTGATTGTATCATTTTTTGAAGAAGTAATAAAAGTTAATTTAAAAATAAAACGCCGCCTTATGGAATGTCTACTGTTGTTATCGACGAATTTATTTCCTTCTTTTGACGAATTATCTATTGATTAGTAAATTGTGATTGTGATATGAATACGACGAAGTAAACAAAATTGGTTAAATTGGCTTGTTGAATATAAAGTTTAACCAAACTATTACATATAACGAATTTTAATCACTATCTGTTCATGTAATTCCACCTCATGCTTTAATTATTTTTTACATGTTTCTTGAGTTATGGGTGATAATATTTGCACGAAATGTAGTAAAAAAACAACTCAATTTTGTATTCCGCATAATAGTTTTTTCTTGGACTACTGACTTTTACTTGTCAAAATCAGTTATTATTCAGAACAAAAATTAAAAGCGTACATTGTACTGCATACTGCATTTAAATTTATACTGTAGGTACTTCTGGCGAAACATCAATAGTCTATACTCACTCGGCGAAAATCTAGTATAGTATTAGTATTATTGCATTATGTTTATAGACATTAATGCTTATGCACTTTGATTTGGTTTGGATATAATCGTCCTAATATGGGTACTGTATAGAAGTTCGATACAATTAAAGTGGCTGATAAACTGGTTAGCTGTATGACATTAGTAGTGGGCAGGGTTACACCATATTACAACAACTTTGATCATGATCACCAGCATGGAGACACAGTACCATGATGATGATGTGTTCAGGTTCTGATTAAACATTGATCAAGGTAGTCGAATCGAAATAATCCTAATGTAAACTGTGCACTATTTAAATTTATTGACGACAAAGTTTTGAACTGATTATACTTCCACGACTGTCATTATCAGGTAGAATTTTAAAAGGAACTGTTTAAAAAGTTACTATAATGTGTTATCATTTAAGATCCCCGCCTTTCGACCATGCTGAACTAGAACTTGTTGCAAATATTCACAATCGGATTGTCCTTTTTTACGTAGCTCCCCACAAATTTCCTTAGCTGTTTGAATGAACTAAAAATAAATAAACACAAATCTCGTTGAACATCATGTCAAACTTTAAATATATTTAATGTTAATTTTCTAGTTATAAAAAGTACCTTTTCAATTAAATCATCCCTTTCTTCTTCAACATCAGGACTCCAAGAAGTCATATCAAATTTGGACTTTTGACTCAGCGTTATTGCGGTTAAAGGTCCATCAGCGACATCAACAGAACTGAAGATACTAGCTAGCTCTTAAAAGTATAGCAGACAACGTAATTTTAAATTACGGCTGACAGTACGTTTATCAATAATTATACTAACTAAACTGTATTGTAAATTATAGTTACCTCGTCTAAGAAGATCCGGACATGGCATTGCAATACATTCCATGTCACTTCTCTTGCCCATAATGGATTCTTCGATAGCTTTTAATTGCTCTGTGTCGAATTGCTCAGCTTCAGCGGTCTGTTGCATCACCTGTAAATGCGATTCTTACTAAATTAACATAAATGTTAATATTACACGGTTAATTCTTTGAGATGAAGCAACATCAAAATTTATGTAACTTTCATCAACTTGTCGCTGGTGATTAGATGGGGTCTTGAGTAGGCTTTTCCAGAATGTTACGTCTTTCTCTAAAAATTCTTTATCTTGTTTCAAACGAGCATCAGATGGCTTTGCAGGTTTCGGACTATTTAACGCCTCGTTAAGACCAACATTTCCTGGGAGAGATAGTCGCTGATCTTTGGGACCAAGGCAACCAAGGTTAGGGTCAGGCCAAACAGTTTGTTTTTGTTTTTCTGCAATGTAAAAATTACAATGTTTTTCTGGGTTTATGCTATGTGTGATTCCTAATTTCATTGTTATTAAATAATTAAAATATAATTTATAGTGGAATAATGAGTAGCGAGGAATTGATTACTATCCTACAGAATTCAAAGTATCCAAGAAGCTTTAAACTTTAAGCAATGCATAATGGAAAGAATCAACGTGAACATTACGTTGCTTATGTTTAAAGCTTCTTGAAAGTATCTTTTGTAAATACACAAAGTGGAAGAATGCCTTACCGAGTTGACTCCCTCCGAAAAGCACCTGCTCTACATATGTATTTTTTCGTCGCCAGCCTCGATTCGAATATTCCCGTTGCGGTACCTCAGAAATATTCTTCAAACTTCTACTGAATACCCCTAATTTCTTTGAAGTTGGTGTGATTAGCTGCAATACCCAACCGATATAAAGCAATTCGTATATTATTCACCACTCTTTGTAAATTCTAATGCTTATAGGAATATCTTATTTAATCTTTTATTTATCCATGTATATAAAAATAAGTTGAAGGTTTATTGCGTCGAATATACTGCACTTGTACTTTTAATGCTTACCCGATTGGCCATAATATTTTAAGAGGTTACTCAGATTTTTAACGTAATTTTGAGCAAATCTGCAACTGTAACGTATTCAGTACTCGTAAAACGTAAACGGGAATATATCTCCCTGTCAATTTTTCAATTTTAAATCAGTTCCTGTATATTTTTTGTTGTGTGTTTAACATCTTGTAAATGGCTGTTAAAAATGTTACAATTTGCACGTATCAATATTAAACTCTTTGGCAGAAATCAAATTCAATATTGGAGAAATGCTAAAAGATTAGTATTAATAACCTTCTTGCATGAATGAATTATTCAAAACTGTATATAGATAAACAAATGACTCAAGACAATTAATATTTAACAAATGAATTTGAACTATCAAGGACTATTATCATAATACTATAGTGCCATTATTGTATTTCATTAGAGCAAGGTCAAATACAAACAACGCTCAAGCACTCACTTTCACACAAATCCCTTAAAAGTTAACTACTGTGAATAAAATTCGTCGTTATTACGTAAAATGGAAATATTTAGAAGAAGCAGAACCACAATATTTAATTACTACCCTCCGCGTAAAGAAGATTAATTTTTGTCACATTTGTCTACTACGTAATATGTTTGCGTAGATAAACGGGACTGGTTTTATGCAATAGCACCAAATGTTTACTCATATGTGTTCAAAAATCAGCATTGCATTGCTCCAAACTCTCAAGCATTCACTTCACAATCATACATATAGCCTAGCCAAGTGCGTTACAACCAAAAACCAACAACATAGTCTCTAAAAGTTGCGACACAAACAAAAAGATATAAGATCTTTTATTAATACACATTTACATTACGATGATACAGATACAGGTAAAAATAAGATAAATTTTATAGTCAGCCTGTGCTGTGCCGTTTTCTGAGTATGTAATTAGTCTATTGATGGGGAATTGCCAGCATGCAGCACTCTGTACGCGCAGTGCCAAGATAACTCAACGTTGTTATTGTTTGTAGAACCTTTTGTCTTGGATATGATAACATTAGGAATTCTAGAACACGGTAACGCGTAACGGGAAACTGTGGTGCATTACCATTTATTTATTAGGTGCCTTTTTTGTACGTATTTTGAGAGCAGGCAGGCAATAGATGTGCAGTAGTTCCAAAAATTGGGAACATATCCCTTCCTTCATATAACCATACACCATATGACCATATTCCATACCCCAACGAATGAATAGTGAAATGTAAAAGAGGTAGGTATGTAATAACCTACAGCACACAATTTAAACTTCCAAAGGTAACGGTGGAAGCACTATCGTGGAATGAGAAAAACGTTGTAGTGAAAACAAAGATTAAAAGCCATGCAAGAAGTAAGAACTTCATCTCGGTAGTTCGGTTCCCCGAGAACCCGGGAACCAGGCTGAACTTTACCGTAGGTCGCAGACTCCCGGAAAATGTAGAAGTTTCCAGTTCCGGGAGAATGAAGTTCCTGGTTTCACGCTAAGACACGGTTCTCGAGTTTCCCGGCTTCCAGTTCCCAAGTTCCCGCGAGAACTATTCCAATCTGAAATATGAACTACCAGAACCACTGTGCATACTGATGTAATGTACTACTTCCAAAAAATTTCAAATCCAATAATGGAAAGTGACGGAGGGCACGTCAATCAATACATCGTCGAATCAATACAAGACGTCTAACGTCGAAATCTTCGTGGAAATACGAATTATCGTTCGTAAATAAATGTGAGATGATCAAAATTTAACTTGCTATGAAAATATGCTGTATTTAAGTACGTACGCTAGAAAATGAAAGTTGATACCTATGAATATGAAAGACCTTTTAGCAGGTCCATGTATTGAACCAAAGATGTTTGAATTTTAAACGTACCCGTAGTCAGTTCTTAAAAAGATTCAACCCTGCGTTTACCGGACCGCGTCACAGACTGACAGAAATGACAAAACCATACGTATCAGTATACTATACTGCGCTACCTAAGTCTATACATATACACATTTTCCGCCGTCTATTGCGAATTGCGATTGCGAAATGATATGATACCACGGACGGTACGATTTACGATTCGTGACACAACTGTGCGTACTCTGCGTAGTATGGCTTGATAGCAATTATTATCTCATATACTGAAACATATATGCGCGCTTACGTGTTTTTACATCTCTATTATAATCAAATGCATATTTCCTTTTGGTCATCTATATATCTATTATATTATCTCAGCTAGTACGTAACCCATTCATCATGATTCGTGAAGTAATTTAATCAATCTAATTCGTTATGCCTGTCTAGTCTAGACTCCATAGACTACTTTAAGTAAACGGTTAATTTGAAGAAGCATGTCATTTACGCTTTTTAAGTAATATTTGTCAGTCACAACAAGTCACAAATCAAAATGGTTGCAATTTGGAATAAACTCTGAATATAGAAAGTAGTACATTTGTTCCACATGACCGAAACGACTTTATTAAAATCGATTAAGATAAAAAAAACAATTTAGAACTTTTTATTACCATTCCCCGCTGGACTACGTTGGTTTTATTGTGAGTTGACTGATTGTGAAACCTATCTTGCAGGAGGTGATTGTGAAAAAGTACACATCCGTATTTTAGTTTTGGGGTTACCTGAAGTATCAGCTGCATGCAACCGTAACAGGAACACGAACAAAACAGTAGGACGTCATTTCATTCACCATCTGATACAAATATAAGTTATGTTGTTTGTGTGTGTGTGTTGTGTGTGCGTGCAGTAGGTGTGCACTTTTGTTTTGCGTGTTGTGTAGTTTAAAAACAGCGACCGACAACCGACGGCCGACTTGAAAGATAATTAGACATAATAGAAGTTAAATGGTGGTGGTGGTCACTTAGTAGGTGCGCGATCAGTGTTTACTTACATCTTTAATACTTTTAATTACAATGCGGTCGTTCTTTTTATTAATAAGTAAGCACTTTGAGTGTACAAAAAAACAAAATTAAATACATTGTTTGTTGTAGTTGATGAATGATGACGTGGATGATTGTATGATAGTTGGACTTTAACGGGATCGATTGATTGGTGATTATACTGCCTGTGAATTCTTGTTGCAAATTTATGTATATAGGTAGTTAAACAGTCATATTTATTTTGAATGCAATTAAATATTAATTAGGTCTTATAGTTTATTGTAAATCCATGTTTTGATTTCTTTTCCAGACACCAGAAGACAGTTAACATAAGCAATCAACAATTGGACGTGGACTATGGACAATGAAGCAATGATAATAATGTTATCAGCCTAGAAAGCTTGAATGTCAATTGTATGTGAAAAAACGAATAGTGACATTATATATAGAATCTTTTCTTTTGCCATTTCCTGAAAATTTGTGCAACGAGAAGAGTATAAATACAACATACAATACACAATATGACCCGCAGCTTCTTTTATAACACGTAACTTGTGAATTACAGTAGTACGGTGACCGTTACAGTAACACACTACCCCCTTCAATGACAATGAGTAATTTTTCCTTCGAAAAGTATATGAATTCCCTTACGTCCACTTCATTTATAGTTTCATAACCTTACACTAACATTGATATTAAGACTAACGTGTCAAGTGAAAGGAGAAAAAGTACGAAACTTTATTTTGTTTGGTGACAGTGACAGTCAACAGTGACGTAATAATATTAAATACCATTCATTGTTTAGACGCCATATCAGTAACAACGCATTATTAGATATTAACCAAATATACACAGTAAAAGTGTAATAGCAGACTGGCACCAGCAGCAGGGATGCCGTCAAGAAAGGCAGAAGATATTCTTCAAGGATTTAGAATGTAAGAATTTTTATCTATTGTTAATTATATCTACAATTTACTATTATCAAAATAATCATACCCGAGCCAAGCTTAGAAGTCCTCTCATCAAACTGTTCATGCACAAACAATTTAATATACTCCTCATACATAATTGACTGTGATTTTAATTATTTACCTACGTGTAGTTAATTTACCACACACCGACACACCCGTTGTTCACGAAGTAAAGCATTAATGATGTTGAGTTTGAATAGTAGTCAGTTTTTACTACGCTCTTATTTTAACTTGTGTAAGGGGAACAAGGATGCTATTGCAGTCTGAGCAAAATACACATACATCATTATTTAATGTTTATTAAACAATCATTACATGTAAGTAGACTGTATAGACATTTATCTAAGCTGTATTGTATTTTCTACATGTACATAATAAATTTCATCAAATTGTGCATAGTGCATATGTTAACTGCGGGGACTTTTAAGTTTGGAATTTAAAAATGTTTGTACATGGACATTCAACATTGTGATTGTGAGTAAGAACATAAACCAGTTTTTGAAATATGTAATGTAGCAATTGGATGAAGCTTCGAGATTCTGATACCGGTGAAGTTTTGTGGGAGGGTCATGAGGATTTGTAAGTACATTAAATATTTCATATTATCATACAAAAAAACTATCTAAAACGTAAACGCTCAAAAAATAATACATTTGTATGTATTGACAAAGGTCGCTACCTGATGTTGTTCATGAAGCCCGAGTTCCCAAAACTGTTTTGCAATGCAGAGCTGTATCAAGAGAAATAAATTTCTCATCAGTTGAACCTATGGAAAAATTCCGAATTGAACAAAAAGTGCTCTTTAAGGTATGAGTAACATACTGCGATTTCCTTGTACAAAATTTGTACAAAGTTCGGAAACTTCTTGGTATACATAAATATATTTCTTTAGCACAAATTGCATGCATCATTTGCAGTAATAAAGGCTTATAGAGCTTCCTCTTTCGTTTCCTTTGCTTTTCGTTTGACTTGCATTATTATGCAATGTCACATGTCTGTATTGTCGATCGATAGACCTCCTGCTCCTCCTCTAGCCTCTAACATGACTGTAAATTGTACTGCTACATTAATGTAATTACACCGTTTCGCAAGGTCACGCAAGCCCTGGTGACACAACCGGTTTCCTTTCATAGTCATTTGTGATGGGAAAAGCTTTTTTTCATATGAAGCTGTATTTTTGATTTAGTGCATTACTTTTATTTCAGGGAAGATGTATTGAAGAGTGGTTTTTTGAATTTGGATTTGTCATTCCCAACTCAACAAATACATGGCAGAACCTTATTGAAGCAGCGCCTGAGTCACAAATGATGCCAGCAAATGTTCTTAAGTGAGTACATTATAAAATGCTTTATTCAATTACATGTTCCCAATCTTAATATAACAAACTATCAAGTATGTAACTCATTTGTTTACTTTATTGTTCAGCGGCAACATTGTAATTGAAACAAAATTCTACGATGAGGCATTCCTAGTTTGTACATCAAACGTTCGGGTGTTTTATGTCTGATTTCTGGCTGCTTTCTTCAGTTGCATCACCTTATAAATCTGCTTCAATTATCAACAGTAGTTGATAGGAGTGTGCTGTAACGAACCATTCCAACAACGAAAATTCCTATACGACTCTTTACTCGTCTGTGTGTGAGTGAGTAATGTGCATGCATAATCCAGCGCAACGCGACACTCAACCTCAGTCTCTGCTATTGATTTTGAAGACTACGGCGACAAGTTGTCAGTAAAGAAATGCCCCATATATATTTTACACTTCAGCTCACTTATTGATAAAACATTGACAAATTATGTTTGTCTCTAACTATGTACTTTATGGTCTTGAATACTATTTTTAAAGACAGTATACTATACTAACATCCCATCTTGTTACTACTTTTGTATGCCTAGTTTACCTTAGTTCACTCTATTTACAAAAAACATGACAAGTTTTTCAATGACAACAGAGTACGATCTCAATCTATTTATGATGATAACAAACAAATTTTATGTAGACTTATGTCCTTGAAATGCTTGTCTTGTGTTAGATTAGAAACTATTTTGTATGATTGTAATTATGCCTTAAGTCTATGATTGGTGGTGACTCTTTTGGTTGTATCGAAGGTTTTATACATAAGAAATATAGTTATAATTTGTATGAAAACCTCGATATTGTATCTCCTTAAATGCACTATCGTTGGAAACAATAATACTATGAATTAAACTAGCGTCGTTGACAAGTTGTTCTTTTAGAGTTTTAGATTTAACAGAATTTATGTACTGTTATTTTCACAAATTACTAATAATATATATATATATATATTATATATTCATGATCCGAAGAAATGCACTATAAAGTTATAAACTTGCATTTAAAGACACATCAATTTATACATAAATTAAAATCTTTTGAAAGGATGGGGAAAATGATATGAAATTAAAGTAAACTTCAATCTAGGTTTTTCATGTTCATCATTGCTGTGAAATAAATATGTTGCAACTTGCAAGTAGCAGAATTCATGATTTCGCACTTTTATGCATGAAAAATGTTTAAGTCAGGAAGTTAATAAACTATGTACAATCACTATTTTATTGATTCAATGGTACTTTGCTTTTTTATGGCATACTATTCGGAACGATACAATATAGGTACATTTAATCGAACAGTGAAGTCAAATACCAATGCTTTAATTTTTTACCGTTAAAACGTTCTATTTATACATCATGTATTATAGACATAAAAACTACGAGTCTATATAAGCATGTGTGTGTATGTTGGAAACGCAGTCATTGCATCCGTTAGAATAATTCTTAAATCGATGCTGCGCAATTTAATCATTACCACCGGAAGAATGCTCTTTTTGTATGCTTGCATACATGCTTCTGGCATATTGACCCGTGTTAGTTCTTGTTGTATAGTAATTTGGATAATCCCCGCGTTCCTTCATCAGCCTGTCCACCTTTTTCGAAAGTGCTCTAAGTGTACAACAATATGAGATGCATTCGTATATGGACTTGTCATATTCAAAAATTATTAATCAATGATTATTGTGGAGTTAAAAATTGTTTTATCACTTCATTCTGCGACATTCATCTTCTTCCTGGATGTAGAACATATTTCTTTCATATTCCTGCTGAATATTATTTGTTATGTATCTTGAAAAAAATCTTGAAATTGGGTGCTATTGAAGATGCATAAATAAGCAAATTATTTATAAACCTGTATAGACGGGGAAATATTTTTAAATATGCAAAAAGTAAAAAGTAAATTGTACTTTGTAATACTCCCATTGCTTGGGATGATACCCCTCTGGTATTTCCGTCAGTGTCCCTGGACCAATGAATATATTCGCGTAGAGCACCACAGCAGTCAAAGGAATTACACCCAAAAATAGGTAGAAATGGAACTGATCTTTATAAACATGCCACTGAAATCTAGACGGGACGATTTTCATGATATCGGGTCCATGGCCTCCACCACTTTTGATGCTTGCTAATATAATTATTAAATTTTTTTAGACAATACACCAAACATTGTGTACGCTTGAAATGATCATTTTCCGTGTTAAAACTTAATCGGCAACCAAAATGCAGATTAACTCAAATATACTGTATACGTACATGTTTTTAAATTTCGAATTACGGTCTCAGTTTGCGTTTTCCCCTGTCGATGTAGGTTCGCCATAACGGCCATATTTGGCCGACCCGCTCGAATAAGGCTCATTACAATCATCCTACAATTTAAGATAAATATTATCATTACATAAAATAGTTGGCTTATTGGTTGTACTTATTCTTGTAATTTTTACCTGTCCCACCGTCCCCACTTTTTCAAAAATTTAAATACTTATCCACTTTTTAACTTAATACACTCAAAATATCTGTAGGAGACTAAATTCGGTAAAAAGAGTAACTCGTTCACATTCGTTTGTTATTCTCCAATTCTCCATGCACTTACAATACAGCTGCTTTTGTTTGGGGTTTTATGTAATGGTGATACTACATACAATATACTTAGAAGATACAATACAGTACATGCGATTGCGAGACAAACAAAACATGTTGAAAATATCCCTTCACAGATCTACAAAAAAACCTTTTTTTACATTTAAACATCAGCTTTCCAAACTCTGATATAATGGCTATGCAATGTAAGAAAATGAAATCATATGACCCACCGCCAATTTTTATCAGTTGATGGTGTCATTGTCATCGTTCAATCGTTCATTTCATCGAAATTAAACCCATTAAAACATTATGTAGGAGCAGGGATAGAGATCTCATCTTTCGAAATTGTTGTTAATTGTTGGCCTTTCATTAAATATGGAAGCGCGAAATATATACGAAGTCGAATTAATGCAAGAAATATTGTTAGTTACAAGAAATGAGCTTGATATAAATAATAATTTTTATAAATAACATCATTTGTTACAAATTAGTTATAATTATTTTGTACGTACGACATCAAAATGTACTTTTGGGCATTCAATTCAATCCCATGAAATCCATTTTTTACTATAAGCAAAGCTATTATAGAAAGCGCTCATTGACAGCAACTCTTCTGTTTCCCCCAAGCTGTCGCTAGTTGTTGTGCAAAAACTATTGGACTACTATAGCAGCTCGTTGCATGATCAGCTCAAAACCACTTGCAATGAATGGTTGAAAGCTGAAACTACTTTTTGTAAAGAGGTACTAATGCCAAAAATTTGCAGACGATGTTGTTTGGAACCTTGTTCTGTAGCTGTAAAAGTATGTTATACTTTTCTAAGACCGATAAGAGAAATCCAGTTTATTAATTATGTAAAAGTTTAAAAGAATTACTGAACCCGGAAATGTAAAGGAACTTTAAATGCATTTGCACCTAAAGACATGCAAATTCAAAGCTATACGTCCATGCCCTTATAAATATAACATGCAGTCATTGCATTATTATGACCGACGGATTTACTATTTTTTCAATAATTTTACAAGCCCGTGTGTACCAAGTGTTTAAAAGGTTGTTATGAATGTAACTGCTATGTTATTAATAACAAATACTTGGAAGGAATGGTCAAAGAAAAGTATCTTTGTCGAAAGAAAATTCTGTCGTAGGATTTTGATATCTGCCGGGGAGAAGTCATGAAACTGTACCTGTGTCCAGTATACGTCATACGTACCTAAATACCCTCTGCACTGTGATGGATTTTGTATTCAGATGATAGATGGTAAAACATTCATAGATGTTGAATATTAAAACTAAAATTTAAAAAAATCAAGATTATAATATATTTTTCATCTTTTCTTTACATATCTTGGAAGTTTCAGTGTTGATTACTGTATGGTTGTATTTGAACAGGAATGAATAACATACTTCACATATAAGTATTGGTAGAAAAGAAAAAGTATTTTTAACGCTAAAATAGTTCATAAACGTATGGCGTATGATGATGTATTCATAAATGCCATATTTATAAATGGTCTTAGAGAAAAACTCATAATGTAAATATGAAATATGAATCATGATGATTGCTGGTGAACATCTGCAATGCTGTCACTTGTGAAAGTTGGGGGAACGTGAGGTGGAAAGCTGCAAGCCATAATAATCGTAAATAAAATATTATTTTAGCTGATTATTCCTGTTTATCCTACAGCTTAATGTAGGGATTAAATTATTTACTGCAGCTTTCACCTGCAATTCTTGTATCGTATATAACAAACACCTCACACCTCATGCATTGTAACGCTTGTTTAAGTTTGTCTTTACATTCCCATTGCATTCATTGCAGACACATTAAATATTACCTTTTCCGTCAGCGTGCCGCCACAGTTATTGATGATTGCAGCAGTAAATTTTGAGATTGCAATATTTCTTAAAAGACTACTACTTTGTTAATCTTTCAGACCCAATAGCCCAGACCATACCCAATAGTATCTTTTTTTTACCATTCAAGTTTCCTTTAAAAATAGTATCAGTACATACATCACAACGTTTGCAACTCACCATTTCATTGATATGGCTCTACTCGTGCAGCCGGTGTCGTTTTAATAAGTTATTGATATCATCTCAGAAAAATGGTTTTTAGTCCCTTCTATATTTTTCATCTCGCTGCTAGCATTCTCCATTATGCTGCTCTTTGAGATCTTACAACATGCACCTATATACATTTTTCCTGTAGAATACACAATAATATATTCTAGAATAACTACCGTTCGATCTTACCATTTTCTCCCGTTTTTTCGGTTTCTTAACACGTTACAAGGGTTTAAAGTTTTCAAAAGAACATTTACGAGGTCGCAACTACTGCTACAAAAAATCTACATAATATGCTGCCATTGGTTTGGAAGGGAACAAAACGTGCCTAGTGTCAAGTATTACAAGGCATTTATTAAAAGCGGAAAAAGCCCGGACTAGTCAGTGTAAATTCATTCGCTCTCTAGAGGAAAAACGTACATATAGCTTGCCTGGTGTGGCACAACAGATGTACACCGTACTGGTGGAAGAGAGTAAGATGAGGCATAGAAATAGAAAAGCACACAGCTCCCGTTTTCTCGGCATGTGGAGCTCACCAGGTACTTCAGAAACTAATTTAGTTTTAGTGGTGGATTAAGTAAGTAAATAACATGTTTGCTCAAAGCACCGTGGCTAAACTCATCTCTTGGCGTTTGCTTTATATCATTATTATTTAGATTTGAAATGGAAATGCGAAATTTAAATTGTAGCAATGAAGCTCATTAGTGAGAAAAACTATAAGCACTTCGTTTAGCTCATACAATGAAATATAAAATGGTCGGGTTTTTACTTTTTGGAGCACAAAGAAACTGAAGTAGGTACACAGTAGCATCCAAAGACCGACATACCGAAAAGAGGCTTTGGAGACTAAAAATGTAAAGAAATGCCGTCCCAGTATACATATAGGCTACTGTGTGCTACTACGTGTGTTTTTATGCAAACTGCGAGGCTGAATGGATTACACACAAACTCACAGCACACATGGGAAGGAAAGGCGGAGAAGTTCAGAACTATCCACACACACACACACATCCCTACTCAAGGAAAATCTTGAAAATTATAATCTTCGAGCGAGACCGTTCGTTCTGAAAGGGCATCATCATCATGCATAAGAGCAGCATAATGTAAAAGATGTTTTGTATGGTTCCACTACCACTGCAAAACTCTCCTAATTTGCGGAACTGCTGACTAATAAGCAGAGAAAGAGCAGAATTGTTTTGTAGCTCAACTCTACAAGATAATAATTAAGCTTCTTAGGAAATGAAAGATTTACGGGGGAAAAAGAATCCTGGAACGACGGGGATACAAATGTTGTGGGGACTCATATTGAATTTCTTCCTAAACTACTTTCTTACCAGAGAGAAGGGGATGCCCAGTCAAGCAGTTTTCGTATTATTGTTAATCTCCGCATTTTCATCATCTTTCCTAAATGTAAAAAGTACAGCAGCAACAGTGAAAAATGAAAGATTTGGAAACAATGCATATATGTAATGCAGGGCATTTTATCTTTTTCAATCTTTGAGAAAATGGCCTGTTATTTTCCGTTTTTGAATGGCCATACGTCTTCCTCTTCTCCTACTCATAGATTGTCTGCCATAAAGAATAAACAAGTTCTTCACTTTGAATTGCTATCTGTCTCTCATGTGACGGAAGTGTTAATATCCGTACACAAGTCCAAACACAGTTTTTTTCGTTCTTTCGCTACCATCTGTGCCGTAGACCACCATTTTCCCTACTTTTTCTTTCAACGATGAAATCAATTTTCGAAATCCATCAAGTGCGAAAACATTTCAGATTCAATTGGTTCCATACCCTGAACTGCAAATCATGGTACTTTTAGAGGATTTTGATAAATGACGTTCTGTTTTACTTGGTGTATTGGCACTTTTCCCAGTTTCTCTTTTTTACTCCTTTCTCGCTCGTCTTTCTCCCTGTCTCACAATTCGCTTTCCAATTCAGTTTGTGTTTGCTTCAAACCCTCTTGTACACACATATGTGTCTAGTTTTGAACATCCACATTTTCTCTCAAACCTTTTTTTATACTAAAACTACAAGCCTTTCCCAGTTTTCCCCATTCACTAATAATAGTTGAAAGTAGGGTGCTGGTAGTAGTAGTAATAGTAGTGGGAGAGTTGAGATGACTTGGTTCCTATTTTTCTCTCTCGTCTCCAGCTGCTTGCTATGCTCACGTTCCTTGACTTATTCGGTCAATTAGCATCACTGACTTTTCTACGCCATTATTACAGTGAGGTCCCTGCAGCATCTGCTTCACTGCATTTTCTTCTCTCTCACTCACTCACTCTCTCTCTTCTCTCTGCTTATTCTTCCTCTTTTACCCCATTTATGATATTTTTAAGCTCACATGAACATTCACAAATAGCAGACCGTGTGTAGAACTTGAAACCAGAGCGAGGTATAGAGAGACCGTCATCACGATCATCCTCATCAGTTTTCAACAAACGGAATCCAAACTTCCATCTCTCCAGATTCCTGCTGCTTTACGTTACCCTTTTTCATGCCACCGTCACCACACTACTACCACCACCATAATCATCATCTTTGTGATCATCATCGTTTAATGTGATCAGAGGAGGAGAAATGCTGATCATGTTGATTATCCAGTTTCTTGTTGAATTTCTTGGCGTACAGGAATATTCCACCCGGACGACAGACTGAGCGCTAACGCATAATTGGCAACTACTTTAACCATATATTACATATGTATGCATGTCACATGCTCCAAACAATTTGAGTCACAGGACAGGACCGACTACTCGACAGGCCTTTCAAGTTTTATATGTTCCTGGTATGAACCCTGATCTGCTGAATTTTAGCAGGCACCCATTTTCCATTACTGCTTGTATAGTTGTATATATGACGCATGAATGGTAAAATTACAGTGCATTTGAATGTACACGGTTGTATATGTGTCCTGCCGGAGCAAAATACTCTGGACGGTTTTTTCTTTCCCTCTTAATTGGATTCCTAAAGCTGACCTCCCATGACGTCCATAGAACATACCTGCCATCATCATTTACAATTGTTCCACCACTACCATCATCTCCATTGTAAATTATATGGACTCATAAATTTTATTACCAATTCACATAAAAACTGGAAAAGGAACCTATTATTTTCTTTTATGCAGTCGTTTGTATTATCTGTCCGTATCACAATGCCCTTGTGCACTTTCTGTTTTTTCCGGTGTGAACATGATTTGCGCACGGAAAATGGTGGAAGCCAATCTATTTCCATTGCTCGTCATATAAATAAACATGTACATTCAGCAATATGTATATAATTTTATGGTTTCATCTCCTTTTCACTAGAGGGAAACGTGTGGGATCGGAAAATAGAAAGGAAAGATCAATCAAAAATATCTTTTTTTTGGAGAAACGGAATATTTCTAGTTTTCTCCGGAAGGAAGGTTGCCCAGTTTGTGCTTGAATGTGTGAAAGATGGCGACAGGAGAAAGCATTGACAAATGTAATATATAACCACAAGTAAGCATCATTTTCAAATACACAACTGTAGGTTAGTGGTGGGGATAAAGGAATGATGGGCAACACATTTCGTCTGAATAAAGAATTCAATAAGAATGATCCAATTATAAATTTAAATTTAATTTTGTACTTTAAATTTTGCAGTTATATCCGTCATATCCGCCATACAATTTGAATAGTTGTCTGTTTGACCCAGTAATTTCATTACATTAAATGGATGCAGTTTTAAATTACTCAATTTAAAATTTTCAAAAAATTGAAATTTGTGTGTGCCGTAGAGAAATACACTAGTAATGTAAATTAAATTGTTACAACATCCAAGCATGAGAGTTTCCTTTTCACAAACCGTAAGCTTACGCGTTTACAATGTATCAGCTAATACTATGTTGGCAAATTTCTTCATCGCAGTTTTTTCAACTATCCCAAGAAGAGAAGCTCACATTTTTATTATTATATTTCTGCTCCTCCAATATATGAACATGTATTGAAACATTATCCTATGCACGTTTCCTGGCAGGATTCAGAATAGTCGTATGCAACTTGACTTGAAGTGAATGAAGGGCGTGAATGAAATGAGGAAATTGCTTTCCGCTGGTACTCTGTTCTTGTGATTACTTCTTGCTGGTGCAAGAGCATTGGTGGTGGTGGCGGTGGTGGTAAGTTCGTGGAATATAAGTAGGTGCAGCAGTTGTCCCGTGCCTAACTGCTCACCCTAGTCCATGTTTTAGTATTCCCCATGTCTCTTAACTCACAACCGAGCCGACTGAAGAAAGTAAAAGGGAAAAAAAGGAAAGGCAGAAGAGATGAATGTGGCATTGTAACAAGACTCTTCTCATCGCTGTGCTCGTGTGTGTCTCCATGTCTTGTCACACACCACACCAGTAATAACAATAACTAAGGATGCATTAGCCCATACTACCAAGACTGCTTTACAATCTAAAAGTGTTATGGTCATGAATGTGTATTATGGTATGTTATTACCATTAGTTTCTCACAGTTCAGGGACCGATCAGAGCAGCAAAAGGGCCACACTCTCTTCTACACTATTTACTGGGGTAACTGTAAAAAGGAAAGTGCTACAATACTTTTATTTTACATTACTCCTCGCTGTTTTGAATGTGTGCAGACCAAAAAATTGTGCACAGTCACACAGCATAAAAGTTTAATGTTCTGTCAGTTATTAGCATTATAGATGCTATACATGACTTCATATTACAGTAATAACACAACATTATGACCATATATGGGCATAATACTCATGAATAAGCAAAATGAAAAAATATTATGATTACTTACGCGCCTTTTACGTATCCCACAGCAAGAAAGACTTGTAATGTAATCAGATTTTTGTAGTTTTGCAGGGGCAACGTTTCAAACGGAGAAAGAAAAAAGAAGTCGAGACAAAGAGACTTGTAGCGTAGCAGTTGCTGGGATGGGAGAGAGTTACTAAACAGCATGTCTTTCAACATAATGTTTGAACACAAACAACCAAGTAGTGTCCAACAACACTTGCTCAAGGTATATATACTAGGATTCATAAAAAAAGTTGAAAGCCGACTTGTGTGTAAACGTACAAGAGCGTAAAGAACCGGTATGAGAGGGTAAGTGATCCAGATCCAACTGTCTACAATATTTGATGTGCGTATTCTGTAAATGGAGCGAGCTAATTATTGTTGCATGTTTTCCTTGCATCTTTCTGCATTGGACGGAAAATGGGGGTTTTACTTGGCTACTGCGACCAGTGCCACTCAAGCAAAAAGTGAAAAAAAAAGTTTCTGAAGATGTGAGATAAACTGACTGTGTGATGCTACTTTCAGCAGAGCGTGCTTTGTTTATTGACAGCATTGTTTTTGTGCAATCCACATAAAGTTGAACTCATACTTGGTTCTAAGTTGTGTAGCTCTACACAAAAGTTTACATGACCAGCAGTGTAGTGGGAAGCTGTGTGCAGAAGCCCCTTCTATAAAAATTATAAGTTGATAATTTTTTCGCTAGTCAACTTGTGCAACCCGGTGCAACTTGTATTAAAATAAAATAAATTTCGATATGCATGTCAACTTATGCGCTTACAATTTTCATGAAATGAGCTGACTTAAAAATGGTACATGTCTAGTACGTAAATTTCTGAAAAAGATACGTGATATCCATATACCATGCCTACCGGTGCCACAAAGAGAAAGGCTTTACAGGCAGAGAAAGAAGAAAATATGAATGAAGGTACATATAAACAGTAAATAGCACATGTTTCATTATAGTTACAACTTTCAAAAACGTATTTTGGCAGATATAGGCACACACCATTTGTGTATGTGTGTGTGTGTCTGTGTGAAAAGTGTGAACGAATATGTATTTGTGTGTGTGTGCTTGCAGTTTACTCGCTTAGTGAACCACACAAGGGATATGGATGTTTGAGCATATCGTAGTAGTTGGACTGATCATCGTAGAAAAATTCTTCAGTCTACATTGTCGGATGTGTCCGGATGGGATGCGCACAACATCTCGACCCACTTCTTTTCTCCTTTCTTTGCTCTGTCTATGTAAGTGCTATCTATCCAGCACATATAAGGCACATATGCACAATTGGGCTGTATAACTGTTAAAATATATTTATAACCCTGTGCACAATCATATGCACACATATATGTTATTAGTATATGGTACATATTATTTTGTTAGCGCTGCATGTAAACACGATTTGATAGTTTTATTCATTCCTTGCTACCGTTATGCTTCTGCTTTCTCCGTATATATACAATGTAGACAGAATGAGAATGTTGCTGGCTTTCTCCATAGCAGAGGGCTTTACGACGAGTGGGTATGGCATGCTGTTAAGTATGTTGACGGCGGTCCTGTTATGTGTTGGCGTTGATGAAGGCATACAAAAAAGGTACAGAGAAACTATAGCAAAGATGTATATAGACAGAAACGGAGAGACACAGCAGAGTAATGCACTGGTTCCTACCCCGTTAGTAGTAGTCTGTTCCTGGGGTTTTCTTGCTTTCTCTGCCCAGTGTCAGCTCAAATTCAGTTTTGAACGGGAGAAAAAGATTTTTGAAGCTCAGTGAGTGGCGGTAGTGAGCTGAGTGAGCTTTTTACGTGCAACCGAGTAACATTGCTCCGACGAACAGTGCTAGCAGGAAGACTTATGTGTGAGTGGTGTGTGTGGATGTGGATGTAGTTGTAAACGTAGTGGTGGTGATGGTGGTGGTTTGATCTGTCTGATTTTATCTTGGAAAAGTACCGTCGGTGAGTGAGCCTTTGTGACTGTATGTGTGTTACTCATCTGATATACTTAGTGAGTTGGTACTTTTTTTCTGTGGGATCATAGACACTCACATAAGGACAGAAACATTATACTGATCGGCTTTAGAAGAGAAAAAAATACCGACCGACCTGATTCATCCGTACGGTCGGTCTCTAGAATTGCAGCAGAGAAAAGCAAAAGACAGAGAGTGAAAGAGAGAGAAAAACAAGTAGAAGCATGCCGCAAGAAGATCAGTGAACACATCAACATAAATGTGCCCAACAACGTGGAATAGCGCATCTCCCTGTCTTTCCATTTTTATCCCCGATCACTTCCTCATTTGCCGAGATAGACAGGGACCCTCACTCAAACATCAGTCTAGAAGGAGTATATCAGACAAGCTAAACATACCTACAGAACCTGAGAGACAAAAATTGTAATCAAAATCCGATCCATTTCTGATTCTTCTGCTTTGTCAGTTTTAATTCAACTTTGGAACAAACACGGTGCGACGAGAAGAAAGTGAGAAAGTCAGTGTGGGCCGAGTGTGGAATGAAAAAGGGACCTAGACTAAGCACAAAAATGTTGTGAGGATTATTCCACCAAGCTTAACTGTTAGAAACCACCAGTGCCATATACATATAACTTATAACAATTACGTGTTCAGTAGTAGCCGGAGAAAGAAACTCTTTACATCCGTATGCATTATTATAGCAGGAAAACAAACTACAAATTGTAATATTTTTTGTGGCGAGTGTCTAGTGTTGCTCCTGTTCTCTCCAATTTCCACTTAACCAGACGTGTGTGCACTGCATACTTATCAGTCAGTCAACTGCCTGAAACTCCAACTGTGACAGTAACGGTATCATCCTCATTGTCCTTTTGTCCTTTTCCTTCCCCTACGTTTCCTTTTGTTCCAGGGAAAGTGCCATAGAGAGTGCTGTTCGAGTTTGGATTGCACAAACAGCTGAAAATATGTACAGTTTTGAGAAAAAAACCATACACTTTTTATTACTGCTGGTGCAAAACGATCGCAAATAGTATGCAGGGAGTGCATGTTAAAAATTCGAATCAGAACGTTTCAAAGCTCCAAAGTCAAGGCGTCTCAGCTGAGACCTGCTTCCTGTCTGCCTGCTACCGTACACGGTTTCTTTATGTTTTGTCATGTATCTACCCTCCGCCATCACATGCTCTCACACAGTAGTTGCTCTGAGACAGACATAGAGAGAGAAAAAAGAGAAAGTTAGTGGTTCTCTGGGTGAGCAAGCGAGAAAGAAAGCAAGGAAGCAGCAGCAGCAGCAGCAGCCGAGTTTAAGTAGGCACACACTTGATACAGCTACCATAAACCAACTGCCTGCTGCCGCAGGATTTCTTCGTCTTTAATATTAACAGGAGAAAAAAACATGACTCGTTCAGTCAGTCTGACTACCCAAGAATAATATAGTATTACAATACATACGTGATAAGATGATGGTGCAGCCAGCCAGCGTGGAAGAATATGTATGGGTATTGTTATTGTACTTGGCAAACATTGCATAAGGATTCTAGAGACAAGATATTATCTACCACTTCTGTGCATGTGTGCACATGCCACTTTGTTTGTGTGTCTCAGAGAGAAAGTTTACGATTTAGGTACCTACCTATTATATATATCCCACGTAGACATTTGCCCCACTGTTGGTCTTTGTTCTGTTGACTCTTGATGGAAGACTGTCTTCCTGCTTTATGCGCCGACGATTTTTTCTAAACAGCAGATGACACAGACATTACCTTTTCAAAAACAAACTTTGACAAACTCTCGCAACTAATCAGATTCGTTAGAAAAGAGAAAAAGATGTTTAAAATAACACTACAATAATGTCCTATCTATGTCACACACTGGTTTTTAGAGTTGATCCGTCGTTAACGGTCTTTGAGAGGACGATCATTTTGTTGTGCGCCGTGTTACTACCCAGCACTCTGCACAACTTGGCCAACCCGGATGCGCTAGATCATCACTCATTAGTAGAAAGTGTCACTGCCACTTCGACAAAGACAAGTCACAGTCTGAAAACACATACTGACGAATCAGTTCCTCCAGTTGCGCCGTCATCAACAGCCACCGCGGCCTTTCCAGCAGTTTTTCTAAAGGGAAAAGGATCATCATCAACGCCGACAGCAGTTGTGACAGCAGCAACGACGACGTTAGATAAAAACCCTGGCAGCCAAAGCAGCAGCAGCAGCAGCGGTACTTCCACCACCACCGTCATACCAGAAAAATCATTGCATATTCCACAGCCATGGTCATCAACGCATTCAGTAGCTACACCACTCCAAGAAACAGGAGCCTAGAATGTATAGCCAGCGTATGATTTAAAGTCTTTCCTAAGACCTCCTGTCGTACTTTCTGTTCTGGCAGCAGCCCTACTACCAGCCCAGCTTTCTTTCATTTTTTTATCGTACACTTTTAACTCTGTTACTCTACCACCGGGTACATACTTTCCGTCATACCTTTTTTTTAAATAAAAAGTCATCCTTTTCTCTTCTTCCGCGCCCTTGCTCGTGTGCAGTTTGAGGAATAACTACTCAGCTTACAAGAAACCAGAAAAGGGGAGCTAGAAAAGATAGTGGAAGAGAGAGAGAAAAAAAAGTAGGTATGTTAATGTTGTTGTATGCTTACTACTAAAATACTAGACTTTATTCTTCCTCTGCACAACTTTCTTCTCGTTAGCTATGCGGATTTTACTAGAGTTGAGTTGACGCAACGAAATTGTTGTAGTCTCGTACGAACCATGTACTGAATGCTCTAGCCAAATAGTTTTTAGTGGAAGTTGTAGTAGAAGTAGTGATAATATTAATAATAATGGTAGTGGCTGTATACCTCCTAAAGAAGTAGACACAACAACGCACCATCATCACCCGCAGCAGCAGCTGTACGAGAAAAAAAATCTCTCGCTTTCTCTATTTTCACTTTATTATCTGTGTGAAAAGAGTCAATATCAGGGCTACTACGGCTGTTGAAAACTTCTACACGGCATATATATATACCGCAGCATTCAACAGCCGTTTTTTAAAAGTATTTTGTCCATGTTTTTGTAACCTAAAAAAGGAAAGAGGAGAGAGTCAAGCTTCAAAAAAATCAAATCTTGACTCTGCTGATGGTGATGTCGTTGTTGTTGCTGCTGCTGCTGAGTTGATATTGCCGTACCTTGAAACATTATGTACTTTGTAATGATATGGTCATGCCATACTTTTTTGTAGTTCGTACATATATTGTAGGATATTGGACGAGTAAAGTCACATTAACTAGATGTTAGAGATAAACAAAGAAAAAACTCCAGCTCTCCAGCCCTTGTATGTGATCGCGTGTGTGATCAGTACTGCAGATAAACAGTAATGTTATGGGCAGTTGCAAATTTACCCAATAGTTTTCCCGTAAATGGTATTTCTTTTTATTCGAATTTCAAATGTAGACAAGTAAAAGACTCAGTCGTCGATCTTTTTTGTATTTGGGAAAGGAAGCCATGCTCTGGCAAGGGGGAAATGTGGTAGAAAACCAAAAGGAGAAAAAATAATATAAAACATACCATTTTTACAAATAAAAGATGTAATTATTTACGTGTAATGCCTTATGCCTTAGTTGCTAAATAGAGAATATGATAGAAAATAAATGCTCATGTTTGATAAAACGAGCCTGTTGTTAGATTTTCCTGGTAGGGCGGTCAGCCAAAAGAGAAAAAATAGCACAATAGCACATTCTCCAAAAAGATTACATTACCCCATCAGACAGAGAGAGAGAGAATGATTGTTGGCTGTTGATGTTGATGATGATGATGAGAAACATGTTGATATTATAGCTGCTGACCTGATCCCTCATGTTGATGTTGACCTATACTTCCTGTAGATGATTCGTGTATGATGACGGTAATAATAATAAAAATACTAATAATATATAATAGCAAATATGAATTAAACAAGAGCGGTTTGTGCATGTTTTGGAATAAATAAAGTATTATCGTTGTTGTTATTATTGTTGTTGTTGTTGCTACATTGCCAAAGGGAAGGTTACGTTTAGAGAAGGAGTTAGATACCTATAGAGAAAAAGAGAAAGCCTCCTCGTAATATACTTTTATTGTTCGCCTGTCAGTATGCGTATCTCTGTACGAAGTAGACGCTCGCGCTTTGTATACGTTTGACATGTTTCATGGAACGTGAAAGGAGAAAAGATTGACTGAAAGTAGTGTTTGTGTGTATATGTGTGTATTGACGCCACATGTGCTATGGCGAAGCAGACTTCCTCGGTAAATACGACATTGGCAGATCGGTGGCAGCGACCTCCACCAGTAACTACCAGCGGCTTCCATACAATAGCACCCTCGACGTCCTCTCGAGCCGGTGTTTATAACGTGGCAGCGGAGCAGCAGCGACAATTAACGTATCCGCCGCATCAGTCGAGCAAAAAACGGGGCCATTACAATAATCATCATAATCACCACCACCATCATCGGGGGGACGGTGTAATGTCTCCTCCAGGAATCGGTGATGGTGATATGGGGGGCGGCGGAGGAGGGAGTGCAAGACCATCATCATCCCGAGGAGGAGGAGGCGCCGGCACGTCGGGTGGCTGTAACAGTGCTGGTGGAGGGGG
>JAHZNE010002192.1:0-13957 GCA_027744055.1 Callyntrura sp. NNG-2020
GCTTTTATACATGAAGACTCTGATTGTGGCTGCACGAAAACGAAGAAAATCAAGTGGTGATACATGATATTTTGACTTGAAAAAGGCATTTCTGATAAGAAATCTGATGGCAGCATGATGACGATGACGGTAGTCTCTTCAGTCTGTAGTATTTTCTTTCATGACATATTGAGATACCGTCCAAAATGTATAATGTTCCCGTGAAAAAACGTGGTAATGCACATGCGAAAAATACAAGCATACTTGAAAGAGAAAAGTTGTCCGCGCTCCTTCAAGTTTCCTAATACAGTGGTGGAGAAAGTAATGAAAAAAACGACGTACGAGGGAGAATAAAGAAAATTTTGGGATGCTAAAAAGGGCTGGATGTAATGAAAAGGCAAATATCGCCAGATATCTACAAAAATTGGGCATTTAAGTATATTATTTTGATAAGAAACCCACTCGACACACGTACTTTGCTAAACAGGCAATCTGAAAGTTCAGCAACTTTCTCTCCTTCTAGTTGCTTTTTTCTTGGTACTAAAAATGCAGCTGCCTCCACACATAGTACCGTTTTCCTGCCTTATTGAAGCAAGAGAGCAAATGATAAGACTACAAAGCTGCAGATGGTTTTTGAATTCCAATGAGATATCGAACGACAGAAAAGAGAAATACACGTAAACACACATGGTGTTGGTCAACCCCCACAAGCCTGTATATACAGATTATAGAATACTTTCAGACCACTAATAACTTTGTCGAGTACGTTTATGCGCTTTACTTGGGCTGGCTTGCTGAATCCTGTGAGGTGAAAGAAGAAGAGGAAAGTTATAGACATAATGTGTCGCTCTACATTTCGCTCAAGCGAGTTATCTATTTGTGTTATTTTATATATTTCCCATATGCCTTGGAGCAATGTGAAAGGGAATAATATGCAAATGTAGAAACTGTAGGTTTTCACTGTGACATTGTTTGTACAACAAACAAACTTCATATCACTTTCATCCCAAAAGTTGTTCGAGCTGATTGAAGAAATGCTGGTAGTATCGCAAGTTAACTACCTAGTTGCTAAAGGGGGAGCACCATTCACGATGCATATGAGAAATATTATTTTGTTTGTTTATTAGAGTTCTTGGGAAAATGTGCGTTATGAATATTTGAAAACGATTGTTATTTCATGCTACGTTGCATGCGTATCTATGTATGCAGTTGATATTTGTTGATATCCTTCAGACAACAAGCAAACAATGGGGTTCTGGTTGGTTCTTCAGCAAACATAGAATGTTTGAATATTCGACGAAATGTTTGTAATTAAGTGTATGTATATAGCTCTTCATAATTTTTGCTTGTCTAACAGTTTTAAATTAGTTGGAACAATAGGACGATTACAATGTATTATAAATGAATACGTGAGGTATATAGTATTTGTTGAAAATATTAGTAAACGCACCGGTTGATTAATTTTAAAAACCGAAGTGTTGTATACAATATAAAAATTATATTGAGACCAAAAATTAATGTAAAAATGGAGAAAATGATCGAAATAAGAATAGCCTTGAAAGCGCCATTATTAGCAGACAAAAACGTTTGAGACAGCAATAAAGACACAAAGAGCAACTAAAAAGTCTCAGGAAGAAGCCGTGAAAGCGCCATTATTAGCAGACAAAAACGTTTGAGACAGCAATAAAGACACAAAGAGCAACTAAAAAGTCTCAGGAAGAAACCCGTTGGGAAAAGAAATAAAACTTCAAGCAGGGACAGTGACAAATACATTGAAAGTAACACTAGTAAAGTCACCCGACGGAAAATAAAAGCCTTCACCGGAAAGTACTGTCTGTCTCAACCAACGTCCCAACCAAATGCAAACAACCATTTAAAACTGTAAGGATCGACAATAAAGAACTTTGCGCAGTCCAATATACATTCTACGATAATCATACCTGTAGCGCTTGGAAAGACAACATATCTTGTTCAGATTTTAAACCTGTATTCTCTTATATCACTTCCAAGAAATCCTCTACATTCTTATCTGATAAATATAAACCTACTTTATACAAGTGTCTTTCCAGAATACCTATTCGAGAGAAATGGATTTCGATTTAACACAAGGAATTTCTGCAGAGGTATAAACCATCAAGGGGAAAGAGAGTTTCATATTTTGGGAGGGAAGGCTACATATCCTTTACGTCCGCTTCCCAAACAACTAAACAACAAAATATTATCCTGCATTCATGTACTTATATGTCCTATTTGTGTGCTAATATGAAAGTACCCTGTAGTTGAAGCTGTAAATCAAATTATCAACTAAAGCCTGGGATCGATAGGAAGTATTAATTAATCAAAGGCTGTATTTAACATGTTGTTCTCTTCACAGTCTGTACTTGGCACCCTTTATTGGATTATAAAGTGATAAGATAACACATGTCGAACTTTCACTGGCAAAGACAACAACGAAAATGCTGAAATTTATTTCATTTTCTCTTAATCCAATACACAAAGTAGATAGCACTATTTCACTTGTCATTGTGTCGAGCCCCATTGTTGAATCAGATTTTATGAGCGCGAAAAAATTAACGGGTGTCATTTACACAATCATCTCAAGAGGCATCGTTATACACAAAAAACTGCCTAAACTAAAAAGTTTGTACTTACCATTGTGGTGGCATTTTTGCATTTATCCGAGCCGGCAAAAATGTTCAGTTCGGTGGAATTTTCCGGGAGAGGACACTGATCAATGTCAACTCTTCTTAGATCGATATCGATCCCACTGGTCCCCCTATAAGAATACATTTTATAAAAGGAAATTAGTAATACCTTTTTCATTTGTCACTGTGAGTGCTTCAATGCACCGTATGTTTTTGCACACAGATTGGCGGTGCAATCATTTCTTACTCAAGAAACTGCATGCTCCGGTAATTCACCATTTGCTTTAGATATGTACATATAGAGGGATTATCATATCAATCTAAAAAAAAAGTAGAGAAGCTGTACAAATAAAAGAATGGAACGCTTCGCTGGAAAAAGAATAAGGAGCACCGGATGCCACTGCAGCAGTGACTCGAGGAATACACACATGATGACTTACCCACAAAATTACCTAAATTGCATGCATAGTGATGGCTATGGCTGCTATTTTTTCTTCTTTTTCATCGTCCTTTTTTATGGTAGTGTTATACGAAAAAATCTCAAACCTCAAAATTCTCTTTTCGTTAGATTACGTCTCATATGCAGCACAAACATCAACGGAATCACAACGGCAAAAAAAAACTCTAGACGTACGCGTGCTTCTAACGTTTGCACGCAGATTTGACTACTTTTGGGTTCTTTGTGGTATTGTAGCCTGTGTAACGGACCAGTGGTAGGAAAGCTACATATACAGAACATTACCATTTACCACATTGATATTCCACAATGTACGCTGAGGATTTAATGGGATTTGCATTAGTATTCCTGAAGTTCTATCCACCCACCCTCACGGAGACAGTGAAAAATGATATATCAGTCAGTACAGCAAACAACGTATTACTTCAGTCCGGAGCATAAATTTCCCTCAGAAGTAGATAATTCGCTCATATATTCATTTTCACTTGGTGGAAGAAAAGTGAAAGCTGTGAATTGTGAGAGGTACTGTCGAATAAGCTGGCATTTCTCTGGCTATCCGATCCTTGAAATCTGACTTATTGTTAGCAGTCTGCAGAGAGAAAGTTTTCTTTGACACATGAATGTACGTGTATGCACATGGATGCATCTTGCTACTTATGATTTACACATTTTTACATTTTTAGTGTGGAGACAAAAAAAGCGATGTAATATGTTATCGGAATGTTTTCCCAACGCGTCACTGAGAAACGTACATTGGCATCGTTGAGAACGAAATAATCCAGTATCGAAGACAGTTGGCCCCTTGAGGTTCTCTCGACGACGAACGAAAAGCCACTTTGGTGGATATCTTTATGGTGTATATAGGTGAACGGGCAATGGACGCTGGCAGTTCACAACGGCAATCATGTGTAATAGGATTTACGTGATGGATACAACGTTTGTACAATGTGGTATGTAGCACGTAAAACTTGCAGGGAAATGGATTACGGATTTTTTATATTATTCAGACCCTGGACAACGGTGTATCATTACTACTATTACTGCACCAGAAAGCTAACCGCTTCAAAGCAAAAGCCCTCCTCATTTATTTCTCTCCATTGGGATGCGAGGAAAAGAGGAAATCCGATTTCAAAATAAAATGTAACGGAACTGACTGTGAAATCAGAAGGTGGTGATAGCACTCGTGGTGGAGTCCTGCATATAGTAAAATTCAACGTTTAATTTAACTTCGACAATAATAGCCATTCCGTTTATTTCATGGTCAGTACCTGCGTGGATTATTTTATTAGGACCGCCTCCTTGCAAAAGGTGATGGGGAAGGTGGTTTCACACGTAAGTTACACGTTACACTTTTATGGTATCGAGAGGAATAAAATCACATGGTAAAGATCGGTCACAAGTCACAGCCATAATACCTCCAATGCAGTACAAATGTTAAACGGAAGGGAGGAAATTTCTTGTTTAACAACACAGAAATAGCTTTATCATGAATTGAATATGACCAAAATAGGTATTTCTCATGCATTAACATTATAGCCATCAAAGAAAACAGAGTTTTTAACATTTAGGTATACAAATGTCAGGACTGAAACATAAGATGGAGTTGTAATGCCGACATAGATGTGCCATAGTAGGAATCCATGAATGTACTTAAAGATGCCTCCCACTGTGAATACATCCTCCGTAACAGGTTGACCTGCTAGATTAACGTTGGTGCGTTGTATTTTTTTCTTAGGTAAATAAATCATGCTGTTCTTTCCAGAGCGCCTGTGTTTGCTACGCAGGAACAAGAGTCATGAATTTTCCATGTCCAATACATTGCTCAAATGTGCTCACATTATTTATTTACTGGAGCCCGCCTGATGCTTAAATACTTTTGCGGAACACTGTGGCCTCGCTCGCTTCGCCTGCTTGTGTATGCGTTAAACCTAAATTCGTTCATGACTATTCAAAGATCAACCTTCATTCGGAACCTTTTTACTTTAAATGTTTATTGGAAAACAGGCCGTTTTTTACGCATTTCTCCCTCTGAAGTGCCCAGATTTGATTGTGCACAGAGCACAATCACGTTTGATTCTATGTGGTCTCTCCATCGTCCTAACCCAAAATGCTCTGAAGCAACCCATCAGATGCAAAAAGCTTTTTTTCCGCCTTTATTTTTCAGATTACTTTTGTATTTGCTTATGCTGGCATCGTCCATAAGAACACAAAATGTTCAGAATACCATTTTATGTGCTTCTGCATTATTGCCTTTCTTGCAATAAGAAACTTTTTTTCGCCATCTTGTGTCTCAAGGGATGTGTCTTAGATTGTAATTTAACAAAATAAATGGTTTGCGAAAAGAGAAAGAACCAGATTTACAAACACCCTGTGTGTCGCACACACTGTATTATAATAATAATGTGAGTAGAAGTAGCGTATCTCAAGAAAACAGACGTTTTTCTCTCTTGTACAACTAATGCTTTACCGCCATGTTTCTTTGTGACACACTCCTGAGACGGTTATGTGTGTTTCTACTTTATGCTCCCCAAAATTCCAGCATAAATGAGTCCAAAGAAAAGAAGAAGTGTCATCATCCTTGTCTTTGTTCTTCTTGTTGTTGTTGTTCAGGAGAGTATATATAGCACCCTGTTTAAGGTACACAATCAAAGCCGGAAAATTCATGCATGAACGTAGTTGAGCTTAAGAAATTGTTTATCCCAAACCTCATGTGTAGCACACCAGGAGAGAATTAACTTGCATTAATTCTTAACGTTCACGTTCATTTACTTACTCTCGTCTGTCTTCTCATTGGAGCTAACCATGATTGCTGAACAAATTACTCTTAAAACAAAAGGGGCTATCTTCCTTTCTCGGAACGTGAAGTGTCGTAAAGAAAACTTGAAAGAGTCTCCACAAAGTAACAGAGTGTAATAACAATTTCAATGAAAGGAACATGTTCATTACAGTGGCTATACGGGTGCGAGTCTACTCCAGTCGGATAATCAAATTACTGCGGCATCTTATAGGAATGCTTTGTAAATGTCGTACATTTTTATTGGAGCGCCACCTATCTATCCTACCTGTATTTTTTCACGCCCATTTTCAAAATACTTTTAGTGTCGAGACACTAAATTACGTTAGTAAAGGTAATACAAACGGGTACTGTTTTGCACATGCCGTAAATTTAGTATTTCCTCTGAAACCTACTAATCCTTCGAAATACCTGTCTTTTTACCGTAAAACCTATATAGTGAAAAACGTGCCGCAGAAAAGGTAGTGAGGAGTTTACTACTACTGTATTACCAAAATATTATTTATTTCGGTGAAGAATTTCATTTTTTATTAGAGAAGGATAAAGTTGCACTCCAGGTTGTCTTAAATCTTTTGTGTGCTTTCTTGCGAACCTTGGCAAAGCCAAAAAACTGATTTAAAAGCTCATTTTCTTTTCACAGAGTCAATTATTCTTTCCAAGATATTGCGTCATGCGCCATTCTTTGAATTTCTTCTTGAATAGAATGAAAGGCTTACCGAGGTTAATTTATATGCAAATTCGACGTATTGATATCCAAGGTATGGTGATTAGATTCTTACGCAACATAAATAAACAGAAGTGTCCAACCAACGCGCTAGCAGCAGCAGCAGCAGCAGCAGCAGCAACGGCGGCATGGATTATAAAACGGCAGCTGGAGCGGTGGTGCAAATATTTTGCTGACTTACTACAAAAAGGCAAGCTTCTTCCTTGGAGGATGAGTAAGCTATGTTGTATACTACTACCGTGTACCTACTATACACCAAAAATAAATTGCACCTTCGCGACAAGGCTTCTCATTTTATTCCTTTCAGCCAAAATACCAATAAATCATACGCATTCTTAAGAGGGAAAATAGCTGGTTCCTACTGGGCTTCGTTTGGATATCCCTGCATATACAAAGTGAAAGCAACACGTACACGTTGTGCCTACGCCGATGATGAAAACAGAATTTGAGAAACCGTGAGTAAACTTGGATTAAACATATTGCTTTTTCGTCTAAAATTGCAAGGCTTTCACTACATATACTTTATAATGGGAGACTTTCGTTAAAGATTAGCCTTTTCCAATTTTCCGACAAAACCATCATTTCATCCTGGGTAGTAGGTATATTGTGTAATTCTATATTATTTTAAATACATATTATCATGCTAATAACTTTTAAAGACAAGAAATAACATATTCTTCTTGAGTATAATACATCTCAACGAAGAGAAAATAGCTCAGCAACGTGTAGTTCATGAAGTTGAAAGACGAAGACCTAATTTTGAGAGAAGCCGTTCTCCTAAAAAACGGAAATTTGGTTGTTCTTCCGCTTTCTCCTCAAACTTTTCTTTTATAATGCAGATGTCGTCTTTCACAAATCCAGCCATCACCTGTCGGTAAGAACGTCACGAAGAAATATCTGCATCGTGTACATTACAGAAGAGAAACTACATTACTATAAATTATTGAAGCTTCTAAAATATGATGATATAAAGTAACTGCAGTACACTTTCTCCACTTTTCTCTTGGCCATGTATACGAAATATACACCACGCTGACCATAAATCCTTTCCCAAATCCTATCCAAATTTTGGCATGGGGTTACCCTCAGTAAGTAGAACTGTACATGCTACATGCTTTACCTTTACTCTTTTGTTACACCGTTAGCCAAATTCATAAAAATACGGATCTAAATGCTCCATGCGTACGTTGATTTTTAACCGGATTGCATACAACCATGGCACACTTCTGTTCCAGGAAAAAATCTGAAGCTCCATTGGATACCCCATACTTACAATTAGTTATAGCGTAAAGATAAGCCATACTGCCGTGAGTTAGTACAATAGCACTAACCAACACGTACCAGTACTCCTATATCGTGCTTCATGTGCGTAAGTATCTAGCCATGAGTAATTCATCAGGCGAACCGAGTTTGTTATAGCACGTTTCTACTTCCAGAGCGGTTGCGTTGGACACGTCATGTTGTTTTTACGAATGACTGCACCCTTTAGCGGCTTTAGAAGACCCAAATAAACATGTGCCTTTCTTTCCACTTTCACTCACTCTATAAAAATGTAGTTGACCTCACGAGAAATATAAATGCGCCTATTTTGTATAAAATCCTGCCTTTCAAAAGATTGCTACTAATAGCATACTCCCACGTGCTCTTCGTTAGTAAGTTATACTATGCAGTCGTTGAAATGATGGGATGGTTGAAAGTAATAATGTTTTACTTATGCTGATTCAGTTGTTATGCTTCAACTTTCTCTGGTGTAGACAATTGGAAAAATGAGATGGATATTGAACGATGCTTTTAATATGATAGTCGTACGTGTGTGTCTAGCAATCAATATTTCTCAAGTTCATTAGATGCTGTCGTCCTACTTTATGATATACGTATACCCCCTTCTGAGTTTCGAGTTTGGAGATGTACTTCAACTTGCAATATATATGCCTTCGTTTTTACCCAACTTACAGAAAGTGATAACGCGGTGATGGTACCTGATGAGGTAAGAAAAGCCTGTAGGGAAAGTCAACGAAGCATAATCAATGTGAGAACTTTTCTCCTCTCACTTTACTTTCTCTCTACGGAGAAAGTGTAGAATTTTCATATTATCTGATCATCACATGTTCACAAGGTTTTCGCGATAATAGAAGAGAGACCTCTAGATTTAATAAAGGATTAAAATAATAACTACATGTTGTAGTGCAAAAGCATTAAAATATACTTGACATGTAAGTTGACTTTGACCGCGTCAAGAGAGCCGGAGAATGTGTCTCAATAGCGTACGATTCAACAAAAATAAACGTATACTGTACTCATTTCGAGGAACTAGTTAGATACTATCTCCCCGTATTAGATTCAATATGATGTAGTCATGTTTCTACCGTTGAATGAAGTACCCTTGGCTGCTGTGTAATTTGAGACCAACAAACTTTTCCGATTATTTCGGATCTTTATTGTTTTTTGGTAAAACGGGAAGCTTATTTTCTCCGGTAAAATAAGTACTCGGAGAGATCGGCGTGTTTGTAAAAAGTTGATATGAACTAGTAATAGAATGCCCACCCTTTTTACTAATGGGCTCTCTCTCCTCTCTATGTATGCTTGAGTAAGCGTCTTGTGAATGCAATTGAAAAACAAAGGTAATGCTGGAAGTTTTTTTCGCTAAATGAAATTATTTCCTTACAAAACTAAAGAAAGGCCATTTGTAATCCGTCCTTGCGGTTATACTTACGTAAGAATTTAACGTTAGCCTTTCCCACGGTGTATTTTCTAATAGTCAAAACCTCTGGGTTGTGCGCGTCAAACAAGTGGGATAATGTATTATGTTTTATTATTATTTAGTTCCAGGTAGAACTGTATTCATTCGATGTGGAACAAAAGTATCGTGTGAATGTTTTTTAAATAGGTTCTCAGAGCATTGTTAATTATCATTTGTGGGGAAGGTACAGAAACCACGTACATATACGTTAGTAAAAACAACAGTAACAATGTAGAATGCAAGTTTGCCGTTAAATAAAATATAAATTCTAATAAAATAGAAATAAGTAGATAAACAGTCTACCATTTGAACATACAAACAAGTTCTTGTGAATTCGTACTTGTACTGATCACAACACCGATATTTCAATATGCCGACAAATTTTATGCCGTGTAAAAACTATTCCGAAAAACCGATCATGGTGAATATTTCACTACGGTGACGCTGACCGCGTACTCTCACTATGCGGATGAATGAATTTTAATAATGCCGACTATAACTAAATTACGGTGATAGCGTTACACCACCAAAAAATTTTTAAGTATCAACAATTTTATTTACATACGGACTCAGCAGTGCATTTAAGCATGACCTCTGGAATGGAAATTAAAAGTGGGCTCAGGATTGGTACTTTTCCATTGAATTCCAGCATTGCAATTTAATAACGGGATTAGACATTGCATCTTATCGGTTTAATTTTTCCCGTGCAAGTATTCGACGGTATAGTGCAAAATCGGTGTAGAATAATGGTCGGCATGGTAAGCGTTGGAATGTGTGTCGGCATAACGTTTTTTCGGTATTTCAACCATGCACCATGTACACAGCAAAAAAGGAAATCTGCAATGTTGCTACTACTATTGCCTATTTTGTCCTTCTCCGCCACACGGTCCCTTTTACGGAGTAAAACTTTAATAAGATTCCCCTCAAATGTGTAAAATGTCTCGTTCGAAATGGATAGAATTCCATGGATGGTATTAAATACTAATGTTAATGAATCAGGTGGTTTAGTTTCTCTACTACTTTAACCTTTTTCGGAGAAATACCACACAAAAGCACCTTTCTATTGTGTGATTGTGCGGTACAATAAATAAAAGCATTGCAGCTTGTTTACAGAATAAATTAAAATAAAACACAGTGTAACATTTACAACTGTCGAATAGAGATGTGGAATGGAAGAACGACTGACATTTTGTTTTTAAACTTTACGCAATGCGGCATACTTTTAGGGAAACAAGTTTTTTCCCTGTGACGTATGAAATGGCTGAAAAAACACAAAGGGTAACAAGCTATATGATAGAGAGAGAGAGAGAGAGAGAGAGAGAGAAACATCATCATTGTAACTACAACTGGGAGCTCATATTTCAATGAAAAGTTGCTGCACACTCTCATCAGCAGGTTGTTTACTCGAGACAAAAAAGCTTGTTATAAAACAAATGTGTGTAACATAGCAAACAAGCCTGTGTGTTTGCTGATGGCAGTGTAGACTCCTGAAAGGTTGTGTCGGAGAAACTTTTGTTCAGTTTTCTCCCCTTTTCGCAGAATCCTTAGACGACGGTGACAATAAACATTCTATTTTCGTCCGGGCTGCAAGTGTAATTTTCTACGTATTATCTTCTAAAGTGTAGAGCACGTTTCACTCTTCCGTAATGCACATCCATTGTGGAAAGTCTCCGTCGTCTGTCGTCCATCATTATCCCCTAGTTTTATTTCTAAATGTGTGCATAATGCATTGTTCGTCTAAATTAACTGCTTTCACATATAAGCTCCCACCATCATCATATTCAGCAGGGTAGTACGGGCGTAAACCTCGCGCTCTTATCAGGTATCATAATAATGGTATACAAGCTGCCCATAAAAAGTACTATATAATACATGGACCAAAACAGTTTTCCACAATAGATTTACCGCTGCATCACAAAGAAAAAATATAAAAAAAAGCCCTTGATTTACTACCTTGGCCTGCCAATTTCTTACTCTCTATATTCCTTCAAACTAGTCATGCATGACTGTACAGAGTAGGAGTATACAGCACTCAAGTGTGTAACAAGTGAAGCTCAAATTTTGACGGCATATTGGTTTTGGTACACTATATGTAATTGCATACTCCCTGTTGACCTCGAATTCCAGTACTTGTATAGCCATCTACCTATCTAAATGAAAACGCATGTCTGGAACGTTATTCCTGGTTGGATGAGCAAACGTATTTAATATGTGCCTTCCCTGTTTCCCCTCTATTTTCAGGAGTATAAAGGTAGTTAAATCCCTAAACACTGTTGGGGATATTTATTTGCTGGAAATCAGTCAGGATAAACACGATATAATGATGACTCATATTACTCTAGTAGCGTCGTGCATTGTGTGCGGGTTGATATTATATACAAACTCGTGAACAGTGCCATCTTGAACCCCTTTGTGTTTCATGTCTCTTTGTAGGAACACACGAAAAGATTTTTGATGTATGCATACCATTGAGCGTATTTTTGGGAGATAACAAGCCAAAAGGAAGAAAACTAAATTGCTTTATACGTAGACACTTTGTCGTATGGTGCATAACTTTGCAAAAATGGAGAAAGGTCGGATGCGTTCCAAATCGTTCCATGTCCGTTCTTGAACTCCTTAGCGCTTATAGAGAGGGGAATTTTTTTGTAATATATATTATCTTTATGGGTACTTCAGCTTTTTATATACAACCACTTTGATTAGGTATATATTATGCGATTCTTTTCTTGGAGAAAGGGGTATATGGCACAACTGCATAAAACAACGCATTTGTCTACTCTACAGTACACGAGAGGAAATTGAACCGGAAGGAAGAGGCAATCATGTAGGCATTTTCCCATATTTTGGTAGCAAACAAGGGAAAAGAAGATATAAATAAATGTATACACAGAGTATAGAAAGGTATTTTATAGACAACTTAGTTTAGAATCTGGTCGGGTATTAGATCCGTCATTGATGTTTCGTTTATACGGAACTGGTGATATCCTGTGATAGCAAACAAGAAATACGATTAATAGATTTATTGCTGATAACGTGTTTGTTGCTCTGCCTTTCAGGTACATAAAACGCTAGCATGATAAAACCATAAAGTGTCACACAACTCAGGACAAAGCCGTCGTAAAACAGCCTGCTAAACCAACAGCCAACGGCAGAACATGCCAAAAATCTAAAGGAAACTAAACCCTGCGTGAGCTTGGCAATCGTACTATTATTTCGCTTGTACTTTCTGAAGAAAATTTAGCTTATTGTCAAATTATTCATCGCTAAAATAGGTATCGTGTTTGTATATATTGCTCATATTAATGCAACACCCTGTCAAAACACATATTCTCCTGTGATGTGTTATACCGCATTTGCAAAATAACAACTTGTACTGATCGTTTGTGTCTGTTAGTAATAAGCTTAAACGTCTTTAATAGTAGTCGTAGGAAAGCACCTAACCTCTGCGCCAGCAATCAGACTAATATAGGTATCTACCAGTCAGTCATACCACATAAACGACCCTGTTTGTAGTGTAGTAGTGGCAGTTAACTGTGTGTGGCAATGAGTGTAATGTGGGCATAAATCATTTCTTTTTAGGTGCAATAAACAACCAGGAAGAAACGGTCATTTCACTAGACGCAGGAAACAAAAACACAAGAATGATGATCTCTGGGTAAATGTTTTCATGCATAAATGACTACACTGCAGTTGTACACATGTTTGTGCTTTTCCACAAGCCATCTCGAAAATATTGTCATGTATGCATGTCTCTCTGCCCCTGCTATCCTTGAAAGTACCCTGGCCACGAATAGAATTGGCAAAGAAAATTGTCGACGAAAACCGCCACCACGTTTTCCCCTGTCATTTTACTATGCTATATTGAATTGAAAGCTATTGTTTCTATTGCGAGTCTGACTACTGCAGTATTACTCCATAAACATGTCTGAAACATTTCATTTTCCGAATGCATACAATAAATATATTTTTCAGAGTCTCACAAGGTGACACGTCGTATAAATGGGCATTTCAACGAGGTAGCATGCGTGGCGATGGTGGGGGTAAGTGAAAATGGGGGAATATACCATAGGCGATATCCCATAAGCTTTTATAAAAGAAAATAGGATAACATCGACGGAGTGTAGGAAGCATTTCCATTTTCCTCTACAAAGCGAAGGAATCATTAATGCAGTATACAACATCCTTACATGTCTGACAAAAGTGAATAGTAAACTATATGCATGGCTTTATTTGAAGCTCATAAGCTCATTCCCTTTTTGAGGCTCTGCATTTCCATTTTCTCCATTTCTTGATTCGCTTTCCTGCAATATTTATGTGTCTGGAATCTCTGCAATCTGCTATCTGTAACGGGTTAGAAGAGGTTGGTATATTCACCTGGAGGGCTTGGGTGTCAACTGAGGTTGAAAAGCCATAAACGCATAGGATACAAAAAAATTGGTGGTGAATTTTAATGACGATGCAGCGTAATCTTGTACGTTCACATTTTCATAAACTGTTGAACATATTTATGCACGTGTATTCAAATGGGATTCCTCGTCATTCATTTCATAACTTCTGGAGCTATAGCAGATGCAGATGTTGTAAGGTCATCACCTCAAAATATGTATATTTTTGTCAT